>CAJDSM010017448.1:18065-53443 GCA_903981925.1 Ostrea lurida | reverse complement strand
TTCTAAGAACGACTCGCCCCCAAACACTACAGTTATTTCCCCGGCAATCACCTTCAAAGGTCGGTCTGAATAGCCATCCATGAGTCTCTGTAGATAGAGGGATCTAGGTTTTTATCCTTATTGACATTTCTTCGCTGCCTCTCATTTGTATGTCTTTCTGATAGATTAGTACGTATTTTCACCTTATTTTCTAATGATTTTAGAAAGCTACATATAAAACACAGTGAACAAGTGAACAAGTGCCTCTTAAATACTCTGCAAGATGCGGCCTCAAACGCATGTCGGCACAATCGTCTTTCATGTCTACGTCATCGATATTTTGTCCTTTCAACTCACATTATTTAATTAAAGGCGTATTCCATTAAATAGTTGTAACTATTCTTGCAAAGATAGTATTTTAATGCAGGGTTTGTTAGCAATGTACAGCTTTCTTGTTTTCATTGCAAACCAGAAGTTATAAGCCCTACAATTGCGTTCAACGAGCGATAAAAGTAAGAGTGGATCCGTATCTCGGAAGTCCAGTATTTATAATGATTAATAATAATGATTGGTTTTTATATAGCGCTTTATCTACCTACATGTAGGTACCCAGAGCGCTTTACAATACATTATTACCCCAGCAGACCATAACAATCCAGAACCTTCTCAGTGCAAGCTGCCGTTTATACAGCGCTAGAACACTAACATTCTGACAATATCTTTCACTGTCTATAGCCAGGTACTCGTTTTACACTTGGGTGGAGTGAGGAAATTCATGTAAAGTGCCTTTCCCAAGGACACAACGTCGGCCCTGCCACAGCCAGGATTCGAACTCACAACCTCTCGATTGAAAGTCCGCATAAATGCATAAATGGAGTATTACACCCTCACTCCCGATCCTTAGCACATATCCGTAATGCCGTCAAAAGAAAATTCAAGGTCTCGTGCAGCTATAAGCAGGTCTTCAACAATATAATAAAAATCATATACTGTACCAATTTTTATGCACCAGATGCGCATTGCGACAAATTATGTCTTCAGTGATGCTCAAACCGAAATGTTGGAAATCCGAAACATGAAAGTAAAACTTTATAAAAGTGATCAATGTAGTGCCAAAAGATTGGGGCCAAAACTTCGAAGGATCAGAGCTATGCCTGAGGGAGATAATCCTTAATTTTGATATGAATTTCTAATTTTACCGCTGCAATTAAATACATATCCGTATTTCAAGCTAGTAACATAGTACATATCAACTGGGCTGTAGAGACCCTAGGGGACTAATAGTCCACCAGCAGAGGCCTCGACCCAGGGGTCATAATAAAAATCATATACGGTACCAATTTTTATGCACCAGATGCGCATAACTGGGAATATGAAAACTACACCATTCATCAAACCAGAACGTTAAGAGTCCAGAAAACGTATTCACATTGAACTTCATCTGTATTTATGTTTATTAGTGACGAAATTTTGTTCATGATAAAAGTATACTTTTAAATTATATAGAGATATGATATTATAAAATTTCCCACACTCCTGTCATACTTTTAATATCTCTTGTTTCAAAGATCTGGTAACTTACTGCGGATCAAGTAAATGTAAGCAGAGATCGTAGGTGGCTGACAAACACATTATTCATCGTGCTAGCGCTGTTAATTGCATGAAAAAAAATATATTTCTAAAAGAATGGTAACTATAAAACATTCTGAAACGAAAGTGGTCTGGCATAATGTATCCATGAAGCAGAAATGAACATTATGATGGAGCGTCATTGCAAACTTTTCGTGGAAAAGATAACACTTAAAATCATCGTGTCTGTTCTCCTATGTGATATTCTTTTCAAAACCACAATCTATCTACGTCAACCTTAGTAATAATTTGCTATCCTTGTCATGAAACTTTTGGCTTTTATTTCTAAATTTCTTAGACATCTACTTCCTTTCCAACCACTAAGTACAATGAAAATACAATTGATATGGACTGAAAAAGCGTAAAAAGCTTATCTTTCAAAATGTTGATTCATTGAAGTGATATTTGATAATGCATTTAGTTTATACATACTAATAACAAATAGACCAAACATCCTGCACGAAAGGTGGTGCAGTGTATCTGAGGGTAGTTTTTTTTATTATACAAATCTTATATTTGCCACATAATCTGAAATCCATCATGGTAAAATGCACCGATTGATCACTGTTCCTTATCTTCACCTTGATAATGAAAAAATGTAAAACTAATCATTTGTCATTTCATACTAAGAGGAACTGGAGCACAGGTGTTTATGATTAATGATTCATGTTCGTTACACATGGTGTTGAAATGGCTGAAATAATTTGCAATTAATCTTAAGAAGCAGGTAAACATTTTTACATTTTTTTCATAAATATCAAGAACTTTTATAAATATTGCCAAAGAATGTGCATGATATTTCATGTATATCATAAAGTACCAAATTACATTTGTTACAGATTTGAAGGTTGTACATGTAGTTCCATATCTGGCCGCGGACACGCCAAGACATTATTCATTCGCAAATAGAAGTAAAACCATTTTGCATAAAAGACGTGTTTACCAACTGCTCTTTCACAAGCATCAGGGAGCCTATTCTAAAATAGACATATATATTTCACGAACCGCTATAAGGAGTACAAAATTTAGAGTAAAGGGAATACCAAAAGTGGATCAGCACCTATAAAAGTTGTGCATTCCCTCTTCATTCACTGGTCACATTCGAGCAGTGAGTCCGACATCTTGATCAGGTAAACATAGTATTCCTTAGTCAAAATCGGTGAGAAAAGAATAACCTAACATTTGCTATGAAACACGTCATTCAGGCAACTACCAACACAATAGAAGGTTGTAAGTTCTGCAAGTTAAAGCACCAAACACTCGTTCCATAGTTGATCGCTAGTACTGCTGACGTAGTTAAAGGATCGTTATCCCATTTAGGCGCCTATTGTGGGTCGGGTTCGTGATTACATTTATTAATCACTTCTCCCCACATGTATTACAGAAGTGAGTAATTTGTTGGTTTTGGATTCATGACTTTCTATTATATCTTGTTTTGAGTATAAAATGGCGAAGTAACAAAGTATTAAACGTAATCATAGTAAAAAAAAAAACACATACAAAATCGAGCGTTGGGCAACACTGACCTTCGACAAAAGCGAAGGCAGGATCAGGTGCCATCGAGGAGTAAGCATCCTCTGCTGACCGGTCACACCCGCCGTGAGCCCGTAGTCGAAACAAAGTAAACGGGGTTACCCGTCATCAAATCTAGTATGAAAATGACAGTCTAACAAAGGGTATGAAACAAATCAGTCAACATATGACTTAGTGATCATGTGTCATTGCAAACAAGGTCATTATAACGACCGTAGAATTTACGAAATTATACCTTTAAACGAGATTCGTTATATTCGTAATGCGTTGACCCTTTACATGTAGCTCGAATTGTCTCAATAAACCCACTGAAGCACCATGTTGCGTGACAATCACAGTTTAAAAGGATTATTGATTACATGTATTTTGTTTTAGACATTGGTTGCATTTTTCGATAGCCATTGGGGGAAATAAAAGGAAACTTGAATTACATACCAAGGTTAACTACATTACTGCAACAACATTTGAGTAAACCAACTGTAACACAGACATACAATAGGCCTTTCTTTTACTCAGATCTCGGATGTTTTTTGGGATTATGATTACGTTTAACACAATGTTTACTTCGCCAATTTATATCTCTCGGAACTTTAAAGAAATTACCTTATCACAAACACCGAGGAATTATGTTTTCACAAACCTATGTAAAACATGTCATGGCACTGTTGTATCGCAAACATAAGTATAACCGCAGCAGAAACTAAACAATTCTACTTATAAAAATAGTAATGGTGTTGGCAGGACATCAAATGTGTATCCTGGATTTCTCACGGTTTATATCATAACAAACAAACGCTTACTTAACAAAGCAGACAAAATTTAACTATACGTGATTGACTTCAGAACACACAAATATTTTTGAATATATGTCATAAAAGATAAACGATTTCAATTGATCAACATTAACAATTAATGAAAATGTTTACGTGACTGCATTCAGATGAATAAGAGAATATAAACAACGGTGATCAATCTCATTACCATAAAGAATACAAAATAACAAAAAAAGTAGACGCTGTAAACAGTATTCTGTGGTCAAAATCTGATGTAAAGGAGAATGAGCAGTGATCGATCCCATACCCCTAAAAGGAATACAGTGAAGAACTGGGACCCCTGGATATACCAAAGGTGGGGCCAGATGCCTAGGAGTAGTAAACATTTTCTAAATAACGGTCCAAGGATAGACATGAAGCACGTTGATAGCACTCGGCTCATTCACCCTACGGGTAATCCCGTTTACTTTATTTCGACTAAGGGCTCACGGCGGGTGTGACCGGTCAGCAGAGGATGATTACTCCTCCATGGCACCTGATGCTACCTTCGCTTTTGTCGGAGGTCCGCGATGCCCTACACTCGATTTTGTATGTTTTTTGGATTATGATTACGTTTGACACAATGTTAACTTCGCCTTTTTGTATGCTATCACTTCAAGACACGCAAATGAAGTAAAGGTTATGTACCAAATTAAACATGCACTTGCTCATGCATGTCTTCATGTGAAAATTGTTTAATGAGAGCGGCTTGCGTTAAAGAGGTTCGCTCCTGAGGTTGGGACTGCTGTCATTTTTTTAGGAAGTGCATTTTTGATTTCTACATTGAAGGAGAATTGGGAAATTAAAAAGAAAACGGGGGTTGGCATGCTTGTTATTGAGCTACAGTGTTTTAAACATGACCTTTTTGCACTTAAAATTTAATGAAGATTTATTCATTTAAACTTGATTTGTCTGACAGGTTGCTGTATACAAATCATAAACAACACAAATCAATCATTACATAGATTTGGCACATAATCATGTCTTCTTACAGTACCGATATAAAAAGACATATTGGGACTAATGTCAGTTTTTAAAATTTCAAGTAATTTTCAAAGTCTTGTCTTAAAATATAAAATGGAAGTAAAAAAAAAAAGTGGTGGGTTAGGGTCGATTTTTTAAATTATTGGCCAAAATATTGAATTTTCACAAAGATTTTTATGTAAAATAATTTAGACTTTTTTAAGAATCGGTGTTCTGTTTGGGGAAAATACATCAACCAAATTAATAAATTACATTATTTTACCTAGTTCCAAGTCTCAGGTACTTGTATCATAAATATTAAAACTGAAATATTCCTTTCAGGGTATAAAAATAGAAGTTTATTGGATGAAAAAGGAACCGTAAAATCATGCAGATTTTGAACTTTTCGATTAAGCAATCCCTCCGCCACAAAATATAGTCCCTACCAAACCCTTTCAAAATTTGAATTGACACAAAATTTATCAACTAAATAGGGTTCAGTAATAGATGGATAATATTTTTACACCAATGGGAGTAAATACTTAGATATAGCATCCTGCGTAGTTGTGCTCAAAATCTCAGGAGCTTATTACCTTAGGTATATGCAAGCATGAAATAATTACGAAAATTGTGATTTTGTAGATATTTGCGATCTTGGGCGTTGCAGTATTGAAATTGGGGTTTGCTGATTATCATTGCATACATTCGTAACTAAATGTAGCATCATAATTCAGCTTTATTCAAATGTTTCTACAAAAGATGAAAATTCCTCCATCTGGGGCCATCAACTCGACATTAAGATAATTCGACGTTGTTGTGTCTATCAATATTCAGATTAACTGAATCTTTTCTCTGGTATTTTTTTTTAAATCGACATTGCGCTTTCATCATACAATACATGCTTGTTGCAAATTAGTCAGTTGCTGTTTTAACACCTTCTTTTATTTAATACTAACCAAATATGGGGCATCGTCAAGGTCAAAGGTTACCTTCCCTGTATGCGAGTTGTGATTTTTTTTTCTGCAATGTTACTAGCTGCCGTCATCACCAGATAAAACAACAAAGTAAGCATTTTATTATTTCAATAATAGTCATTTTCGTTCATTTGCAGATTTGATATATCCCAGTGAACTCGAAATAATAGGCATCACAGTGTCCTCCACATCTGCTTCATACTTAGATATTTTATTGAAAATTGCATTGACGACAAACAAACATCGGAACTTTATGACAAAATGGAAGCCTTCAACATTTCCATCGTCAACTTCCCATATTTATGTTGCAACAATCCATTATCCCATGCATGTGGTGTTTATGTTCTTCAACTGCTTCGATGCGCAAGATCTTGTTCTGCGTATTACCAACTTTTCAATCGAGGTAGGTTACTGGCAAACAAGATGATGCTGCAGGGGTTTCAACAGTCATGCTTCAAATAATTATAAGGTCATTATAGCAAACTACATTGTAGTTTGCCAATACAACTTGTTATTTTATCAAATGCTATCTGACGTGTTTCATACCAATTGTTACGCTGTTTGTTTTTTATTTTGACAACGGACTACATTGTTTATGTGATCAAGCTATAGGGCTCACGGGGGTGTGACCGATCGTCAGGGGATGTTTACTTCTCCTAGGCACCTGATCCAACATCCGATATATCCAGTGGTCCATGTTTGCCCATCTCTTAATTTTATTTCATAAAGGATTTAATCGAGGCCAACTACTAACAAAAAAGTTGAAGTTGCAGGGTTATAACGAATCTCGTTTAAAGTCATCATTTCGCAAATTCTACGGTCGCTATAATGACCTTGTTTGCGATTACGAAGTATCACTAAGTCATATGTTGACTGATTTGTTTCATACCATTTGTTAGACTGTCATTTTCTTACTAGATTTGACTACGGGTAATCCCGTTTACTTTATTTCGACTACGGGCTCACGGCGGGTGTGACCGGTCAGCAGA
Source organism: Ostrea lurida (assembly GCA_903981925.1). Classification (NCBI taxonomy): domain Eukaryota; kingdom Metazoa; phylum Mollusca; class Bivalvia; order Ostreida; family Ostreidae; genus Ostrea; species Ostrea lurida. Next base: position 46,564 of record CAJDSM010017448.1, on the reverse strand, counting down.
GGATGCTTACCCCTCCATGGCACCTGATCCTACCTTCGCTTTGTCGGAGGTCCGTGTTGCCCAACACTCGATTTTGTATATGTTTTTTTGATTATGATTACGTTTAACACGATGTTACCTTCACCTATTTGTATGTTCACTGATTTGTTTCATACCGTTTGTTAGACTGTCATTTTCCTACTAGATTTGACTACCGGTAATCCCGTTTACTTTATTTCGACTACGGGCTCACGGCGGGTGTGACCGGTCAGCAGAGGATGCTTACTCCTCCATGGCACCTGATCCTACCTTCGCTTTGTCGGAGGTCCGTGTTGCCCTACACTCTATTTTGTATCTGGGTTTTGTTTTTTTGTTGGATTATGATTACGTTTTACACGATGTTACCTTTGCCTATTTGTATTTAGGAGATTGACCACTGGTCGTTGCCGTTGCCTTTACATTTAGGAGATTGACCACTGGTCGTTGCCGTTGCCTTTTCATTTAGGAGATTGACCACTGGTCGTTGCCGTTGCCTTTTCATTTAGGAGATTGACCACTGGTCGTTGCCGTTGCCTTTTCATTGAGGAGATTGACCACTGGTCGTTGTCGTTGCCTTTTATAAGGATTTAGGAGATTGACCAGTGGTCGTTGTCGTTGCCATTTATAAGGATTTAGGAGATTGACCACTAGTTGTCTTTACATTTAGGATATTGACCACTGTGCGTTGCGTTGCCTTTACATTTAGGAGATTGACCACTGGTCGTTGTCGTTGCCTTTACTTTAGGAGATTGACCACTGGTCGTTGTCGTTGTCTTTACATTTAGGAGATTGACCACTGGTCGTTGTCGTTGCCTTTACATTTAGGAGATTGACCACTGGTCGTTGTCGTTGTCTTTTCATTGATCATTGTTCGTTATCTTCACCTTTACATAAATAACAAGTAATGTTTGTGCTCATTTAATGGGATTATTACTAGCGTATTTCCGACATATTGCAGGACAATATATCTTTTTTAAATTCCATTAACTCTTATTTTCCATATCCGTTTTAAAGTTATACTTATGTATATATTATTGGGACTTTGTTACGTTTCTCATAAATTAATTTACCTTATATTACTCTTGATGTGGTTGTTCTTACTGCATCGGCCGCAACTTAGTCGACAGGTAGGCATTCTCTCACAAGAGGGCGCACAAAGCAAGTTCAACGTACTCCTTTTTCAACACCTTTGTAAAAGAATCTTGCATAACTTTTGATAATGACTCGATAATATCAGTTTGTTTTTCGATAAAGCAATTTATATCATAAAAGTGAAAGCAGAAAGTGGGACAACCTTGCATCCCTGGATACAGCAGAGGGATCAGGTGTACAGGAGGAGTAAGCATTCCCTGTAATTAATCATATAATATAATCCTTGTTGCCCAACACTCGATTTTGTATATGTTTTTTGGATTATGATTACGTTTAACACGATGTTACCTTCGCCTATTTGTATACTAGTAATTGAATTGAATTATCACCTGATATAGAGCTCGCGTTGATATATGTAAAAAGTGAAGTTTGGGTAAAGGGAAACGCAAATTCTGGCGCAATTTGTATTCCTCATTCATAAGATTAACAGGCCTTTCTGATGAAATTTTTAAAATTCGAAATATATTTGTGACAGGCATTAATGCCAAAAATGCTTCTACATGTCAAAATTCACGGCACTTCTACAGCTTATGACTCAATAAGAGTGAAAAATTATGAAAACGAGAATTCAAATGCAAATTTATCTATAAATTCATACAATTAAGTATTCACATGAACAATACAATGACTGAATCTTGAGCAGTATTGCAATATCACATTTATATAGCTACCACAGGTATACATAACATGCAGTTTATTGTAAGACAGAGTATCTAATGACAAGATAAACCAACATATAATACTAATCAAAATTTCTAACGCCCCAGTACCTTTCGAATTGCACTGTTTTTCTATTTGATTATTTTGACTATAATGTTTGATAAGTAAAAGAATACAAAGAAACAAATGAAAATATTTTCACCGAATCTACATTTTTTTCAAGTGGCATGATCTTTTAACCGTCGAGGCCATTCGTCTACACTTCCGGTTCTGTAGAATTTCCGGAGAAGTCTTAAGATAGTTTTGTGGTCGCTGTTGAAATCTCTGGCGACCGGTAATAAATTCAAAATACATCCGTTGAATTGCAAAGAACAAAATTGAGAATTTAAGACTTAGTATCCATGTTTGTGAGCACAAACATCAAATAAAGCTTCTTTTAAACTGCGCCCAGCTTGGACCATGCCAATGGCTCTTGTGCGTTTTTGTGTAGACATGCACCGCATGCATTATACACAACTGTTTTCTTGGTTTTTTTTTAAATATAACTAATGTTAGAGAACATGTAGGGAACCCCCGGAAAACATCTCGAAATCGCTCACCATGCTTTTCAACAATAACGGTCACGCTCGAGTAAATGCAAATTCGATTGGAGTGGGGTTTTTTGGGCCTAAATAGTTCAGCATTGTAAAAGGCAAGCAATATTAAAGTCCATTGATCATACATTTGAAATAGTTTTTAAACCTTGAAGAAACTAAAAGTGGGGCGTTAGAACTTTTGACAAGTATATATTTAATTGGTTATGTTCAATTATGTATACGTTATTTTACTTCTCACAATGAAGATTAGTTTACCATCACTTTCAAGTTATGATTATAGATTTACAATTATCCTGCAAATCCGAAATTGACTAAATGGTTGCTTTTTCGACTAGTATTCTGCAAAATCTGACGAACAGACAAATTACAACTGTCTCTAAATACATACATATTGAAAAATATATCAAAAGCCATTTTAAACAAATACTTAATGACTACTCCTAAGTTTAAAGGAATCATAAATAATGAATGATACAATCAGAGACAGTAACAGAATACACAGCTTTTAAAGAAACAATGTAATTGAATTTCCCTATTTCTTCTGATGTCCCAGTCCCAAAACTATCACTCGGACCATGATATGACCTTAATTAAGTTCGTCTCTTAATTCAATATGAATATCTTCGTCATTGATATAAGCGTCATTGACAAATTTAATTGTCCCATTTTCTTCATTTCCGTTTTCCATATTGGCTCTACCGTTTTCTATTCTATGATTTATTTCCGCTACCACCGTTCTAGGCTCTCCAATTCTTTGTTGACGCTGCGGCTGGACTTCGTTTCCAACATGATCAATAATATTTGGAAGCTGAGTCCCCACGTCCGGTAAAGAGTTCAGCAGTTTCTTAACGAACCACTTCTCATTAATTCTAAGAGTCACGTGAGTTTTGATGTAAAATTGCACCTCATCGTCCATTGTTTCTAAGTCAGCGTCCTCGCCAATAATGACGATTAAATGATTACTTCGGACACGCAAGGATTTCTCACTGGCTATTCTAAAAGTAAAAACCGACCACTCATCCTCTAGATGATTCCCGGAAAGGATAAAGAGAGTGTGGAGTGAACTGTCAATGGCTTTTAGAACGTTCTCCTCTTTGGACGCCCCTGGAACAAAGTCTCGGTCAGGAAGACACAGTAAATAGCCATTGTTTTCTAGAGTTGGTCGCAATTCATTCATTATGTAGGGCATTTCACTATCTGCATAGGAAATGAAGCAGTGTCTGTTATAGAGATCATTATCAATATTCTCCTCCCCATAAGTCTCCTGGATGAAGTATTTTATGTCGGGTAAACTTTTTGTTTTATCAGATGTATCCTTGTACTGGGGCATGGAATAGAGAAGTTTCTCGTGAAACAAAGCCTGTGTTGCGTCAATATAACGTCCTCTCTTGATGTACCTCTGCATATCTTTGATCAACACTTGTTTCAGCGTCACTTCATGACATACAACAATGGCGTAGTTGGTTCTCAATTCTTTTATCTTTTCCTGGGCTTCATTCCATGCAACTTTCAGTAAGTCATCTTCAATAAATTCCGGTGATAATATTATCAGCATCCGCTTGCTATGTTTCACAATGCTAGCAATATTTTCCAAGTATGTAAAACCAGCTACAAAGTCTCTCATCATTTCACAGACGACAAAATAGTCTTTCTGAAATTCTAAATATTTAACAACATTCTCCATTACCCAATCCGTCATTTCTGGAGCATGAAGAACCAAAACGTCGATGATTTCTTTTCCATCTTTGTCATCTTTATCAAATGGATGAATCCCCAAATAAATATACATTAACACTTTGACCTCCAACCTGTACGCATACATCAGGCAAAGTGTGATGATTAGCACTAACAGCACCAAAGAACACGTAACAGTCGGTATAACAACATGTTTTACAGAATCAAAGTCTTCTAAACAAACAAAATCCTCATCTGGAACGCTGATGAAAATTTTTCCTTTTTCTTCCTCGTCGTCTACATTGCACGTGACATCGACAACACCTTCGATGACCGCCTTATTCTTTAGCATCCAGTGTTTGATCCATTTGGTGTGGCAATCACACTTTAAAGGATTATTGATGAATTTTATAGACGTTAGTTGCATGTGTTCAAGAGCTCTTGGAAGAGATACAAGATAATTTGAATCAAGATGTAATAAACTTAAAATGTTCATTTTAGAAACAATAGCATCGCTGATGCTTACTATTTGATTTTCCGATAGAAGTAGTTGTCTTATTCTTGGTATATAATTTAAAGTGTTATCAGTTAAAGTAGAAATGTTATTACCCTGAAACCAAAGTTCTAGTATCCCGTTGGGTAAAATTTCAGGTAAAGACATATAATGTCGATTGCGACAATCAATAATGGTAATGAAAGTTATTGACCTTTCATAGCAACTACAATTTCTTGGACAGTTTGAAATGTTCTTTTCACAATAGGTATTTGCTTCTTTTATGCTCAACATACTTTGACCTTTAAACTCCCGTGGCGCCGAACATTTCCAATCGTTAAAGAAATATTCCTTTCCATCTAATAAACTCTCATTAGAATGTTTTTGTTGAGCTACGAATCTATTGAGTTGTATTATACCACAATCACACCGTAGTGGATTTTTTCCCAAAATGATTTTGAAGTATTTCAAAATGAAAAGTAATTTTATTCTCATTAAAGGTGATCTGTTTATAATTTCCTTTTTCGTGCCATAATACTCCAGATGCAGGTTATTTATTTTACTGCCTGTTAAATCTATTATTCGAATCCTATCCTCAATATTATCAAGAATTGCTCTTGGATTTTTTATGACAATTTCTATACTGATATCGTTTTTGGCTACGGAGCCTTTTAGCAACTTTTCAGCAATAAGACTGTAGTGCAGATTGTGAACATATCCTGTGAAATTCTTAAAATATATGTTTGTATATTTAAAGCTAGCCCTTTTTAAGGCTCTGAGGTAAAATATGAATTCAGGTAAATAAGTTAGTGGATTTCCATCAAAGTATAATAATTGCAACTGAGTGGAATGGACTGGCCACTCCAGGGTTTCTACTGAAATAATACGGTTGTGCTCCAAATGCAACTCTCTTAAGTCCTCCAACATTTTGAAAACATCTGTACCGATGGTCTCGATGTTGTTTTTTGAGAAATCAATATATACCACTTTCTTGTTGTCTAAAAGGATATCTCTCTGTATATTTGTCAAGTTGTTAGAATGCACATCAATATGCTTTAACAAAGTCAGCCCGCGGAAGGCGAGAGACGGAATTCTTTGTAACTTGTTTGAACTTAGATCTATGTGTTCTAAATCTTCCAATTTCCTGAATAAGTTTTCGTTGATTTCATATAGTCCATTTCCTGAAAGTTGCACCATTTGCAGTTTTCCATCCATTTCATAGTTCTGTAAACTTGCGATCTCATTCATGCCTAGATTCAGAAGTCTTCGGAGATGGTTTTTCTCAACAGTAATATGATTCGCTTTGGCATAATGAGTAAGCATATACTCAGAAGATGAAAGATTATGACTCAGTAATGTGGATGTCTCACTCCAAGGAAACCGAATTGGTTCTGTAAGTCCTGCAAGTGTGATTTCCAAGGAAACTATGTTTGGGAATATAGCACTGATATTAAAGACAGATGTGTTGAGTCGAATATTATGGATGGTTAAATCTCTCATGTCCGGAAAATCATGACCACATTCAAATATGTTAACAAGATCATCAAAGTTAAGTTTATCTTCCGACTCACCAGGATTATTGTGGATCCAAAGAGTTGTCACTTGATTCATCATCTTGCATATCGTATCACTGATGACTGTTTCGTTAATTAGGGTGTAATTTGTTGGGATCTTGGTATCTCTCATCACTAACGAAAAAGGAAGAACCATATTACCGAAGATATTGAAAGCTTCTTTTGTCAATTGACATGTTATTAGCTGGATATATGACATAACATTAGTCATCTGTTTCCCTGTATACGGAGTCATTTGGACCACCATTGGATGATAACACCGTATGTCGAAGAAAGCCACAACAGGCTCGTCATCAAAACTGTAAACCTCCAGTATCTCTGATGTGTTGAGATAGCATTGCCTAATGTGGGTACAATTGTTTGCAGGCACCCCGACATCCAATGAGTAAGACACTGTCTTTAGAGGGATGTCGTTTTGGCTTAGAAAATGAACGTCAGTAAGTTTTCGCCACTCAATTAAACACTTTGGTACACAGTAATCATCTACAGCACTCATCACTGAGGGGTAGTAAATCATCAAAATAAGAATTCGAAACAGGAAGTACCCACGCATCATAGTGTTTCGGTGGCGGTGAACAACTATTGATCATGTATGAAACATTTGTTGTCACCTTAAACAAAGATGAGATTTATGGACACAATGTTTATAGTATAGATATGTGACTGGAATGCAGGTTCTGACTAGTCTTGAAGGAATCGTAGTGTTTTCTTTTCTTCATTCTTTGCCAGTTATTCTTTGGGGGGAACCACAGTGTCTTGTCATGAAGACTAAAAATAAAAATAGTTCAAACATTCATTTCAATATCTATATCATGCCTTTCACATTTTGATCCTTGATTTCACTATCCTGTTCATCAATATTATAGATGAACAAAACAATCTAAATATATAGAATTTTCATTAAACAATGGATTCAGTAATCGAACATAACATTAATTAAATAATAATCCAGAGGATAGATTTAATTTAAAGTGATGAACAAGGTGTACTATGATACGATACATACGGGGGGGGGGGGGTCTTATTTGTATTATGACCCACTGTTCAAAACAGTTGTTAGTAAACTTATATTAATATCAACTCTAGCTAAACAACACATGGTAATAAAGAACTTGACTAGGTGTTAAACTTTTGTATGGTCCACCATAACAGAGGAAGTCAATACCACAGTCAAATACCGTACATACTAAAAACAGTCTAATATAATATTATTAATATATATATATAATATATAATATTTAAATATATATATATTTATATTATATAGTATATATATATAAGTATATTTAATATTATATATATATATTATATATATATATCTCTTTTTCCAGATGTTTGACATTGTTGTGATTAAACCACTAAAATTTGATATATCACTGTTTACACCCATGTCTATTATTCAAGATGTCTTTTCGCATGGCTAACATTTGACAGGTAGGTAGTGGAAGTTCTCAATTCGTAGTATCACTACACGTGGTAAAACACCTGAATATAGCAAGTAACACGATTATATACTAACATGAGACATGTCACATGAAAAAAACCCATTATACAAACAATACCTACCTACGCTGTGTACCTGTATAGCTGACTATCAACTGTGTAACAAATTTCAGCGAGATATGATGAACTATAAGTTATGACAAAATAGCATGGCCCATGTACTTTTCATTTGTCACCAATGGATACATAACTCAATATAGGAAATAAAACCCACCTGAATTATAACTTTGCCCTATAAGTTCCCCCACGGTGACCCAGTCGTTTACCTTCCTCTGCCTGACACTAATGTGCATGTAAATTTCACAACGAAAATGAAGGTTGTCACCGCGACGGCGAAAGTTATATTAAATTCGTAATAGGGAAATAGGTTCTAACATTAAGGCCTTTTTACGGACCGATTAACAAATTGTCCCTGCGCTGAAAAGACAATTCGTTTCACAATTGTAGTATAAATCTAATTCTTCAGTTCCGGAAATAACACGTGGGAAAAGCTGTTTTCCTTCGTTTAGCATAACATATTATACTTTTTATTTCTACCAAGTGTAAGCCATCATAATCAGAATAAAATGCCAAACTGATCTGAAGAAAAGTGTAATAAGGAAATTTAGAACCTATGATGCAATAAAGGAGCATCAGTATCGAGACAGGCACGGCAGGGCATTCTTAAATAATTGGCAGTTATCCATAGCAACGTATCCATAGCCATTTAACGACCAAAATGACTTTACTGCACTTTAATGTTGATGGTTGAAGGATGGTTGATATGTTAACCGGATTTGTAAAATTAGGCGAAAACAGAAGATTATTGCTTTATAAAAATACAAGAATTTCATAGAATGATTGTATATTTAAATCCATGCCTTTTGTAGCAGAGGCGTCTGATAGTATTTTCTATACATGACTGTCCCTCGCATATCAAGAATGAATAAGCATTTTTGCCATCAATGAATATGTATCCCCAAATCATGACACAAATTAGAAATACTACGGTTTATAGCAATCCCATGGCACCTGATCCTACCTTTGCATTTGTCAGAGGTCCGTGTTGCCCTGCACTCGATTTTGTGTATGTTTTTTGGATTATGATTGCGTTTGAGACTATGTTAACTTCGCCTTTTTGTATCTATAGTTTCCCGGCAGCCTTTTGAATATTGATGTAACGTTTCAAAGATAAATAAATCTTATTATATATATATCACACATTTGTATATATATATATATATATCACATTTTATGCATACATTGTACGCGTAAATGTTTTGTGTTATCCAGGCTGTAACAACTACATTTAGATATACTTTCTTACATATAAAATATGCTGGTAATAAGTCGACCTAAATAGGTAACATTTTCAATGCCAAATCTTCTGGAAAAGTAATATACCGTGATGTACATAAACGCATATACATATGGACGTAACTAAAAGTTTTAACTTACTTACAAACAAAGATACATCACTGGTTCCAGTAAGTCATATACCAAGCCTCTATCTCTACTATTAACTAAACTACAAACAGTTATGAAAGAAATACTTTTCAAAGATACTGTTCCACTACGTATTCCAGAAGTGGTGTCAACCAGATGTGGATTTTCAAAAACTCTAAAGAGCTTTTAGAAAACTTCAAGTCACAAGAATTTTCTAAAATTGGCTGCATCAAAGCGAATGATTTCTCCACACTTTAAACAACAATCCTCACGATAAATTAAAAAATCTAGGCTCTTTCAGATAATTGCCTTTTCAAAAAATACGGCACCCGAAAATACAAGTGTTTAGTGGTTGGCAAACAAGATACATATTTTGTTAGAAATCACTTTGATAGCCCACACAAGTACTCTGAAGTAGATATTAAAAGCATGCTTGGGTTTCTTATAGATTACATTTATGTTGTCGTTGGCGACCATGTTTCCAACAATCCGTTGGTATTCCTATAGGCACTAATTGTCCCCTTTATTGGCAGATCTATTTTTAATTCATACGAAGCAGAATATATTCATAAAATTGTTACGGGATAAAAATAAAACTTGCGTGTCCTTCAACCTTACAAATAGATATGTAGATGTGTCTTATCAATTAACAATCATAATTTTCATAATTATGTTCCACTTCATATAATCCTGACGAACTCGAAATAAGGAACAACACGAATCTGACATATCTGCTTCATATCTAATATTACTTAACTAATTGACTCTAATGGCAGACTAACAACATACATTAATATGAAAACGTGATGCCTTTGCAATTGTCAACGTTCCTTTACTATGTAATAATATACCACTATCACCTGCTTATGGTGTGTATATCTCTCAGTTGATTCGATATGCAAGAACATGCTATGCGAATGAGGACTTTTTAAAGCGAGGCCAACTACTAACAAAAAGTTGATGTTGCAGGGTTATAACTAATCTCGTTTAAAGTCACATTTCATAAATTCTACAGTCGCTATAATGGCCTTGTTGGCGATTACAAATTATCACTAAGTCATATATTGAATGAATTGTTTCATAACCTTTGTTAGACTGTCATTTTCGTACTAAATTTTGGCGACGAGTAATCCCGTTTACTTTATTTTGACTAAGGGCGCACGACGGGTGTGACCGATCAGCAGAAGATGCCTACTCCTCCATGGCACCTGATCCTGCCTTCGCTTTTGTTGGAGGTCCGTGTTGCCCTACACTCGATTTCGTTTATGTGTTTCTCGGATTATTATTACGTTCAACACATTGTTAACTTCGCCAATTTATATTGTTTTATGCATTTGTCAAATAGATTGAAAGTTTACTTTAAAAAAATGTATGCTTAATCTAAACACAATAAATTAATTTGATAAATTTATAAAGACTTATATGTTTGATTTCAACATAAGATTCCGGGTCTTGAATTGACTTAGTTTTGCACATCGTAATAAATTAATCGAAAACAGATAAATAAATTTAAAAAAAACCCACCGGAGAATGGGGAATTTGTATTGTCCTTTGAGGAGACTTTATACTGGGGTGTTTTATCCTAGGGGATAAGATGAGCCCGGGCTAATTATTCCCAGAAAGAAATTCTATGCTGGGCCTATTTTTCGAAGGAAAGTCTATGCCACATCATCGGCAACATCTCAATTTCCCTCAAATAATTTTCGATTGTATGGGGAAAATATATGCTATTTTTTATTGCAATATGAGGGACATTTTAAGATACATCGATTGCGAGAAAACACGAGATCTGTCAAGGAGACCGTGTTTGCTCTGCTCTTAATGTTGTGTTCTTTATTATAAGTATGAGTTCGATCATTGTTATCTTCACTATTGCGTGTTAATTACTGGGACGATTAGAACAATGAAAATAATAAAATATTAGAAAGAGAGATAAAAATAAATAAATATACATAAATAGATATACATTGTATAAATGAAAATTGAAGATAACGAAAAATGATCTATAAATAATATGTAATTAACCGTAGGACAAGCACTGACCCTGTGTATACCAGAGGTGTATCAGATACACAGGAGGAGTAAGCATCTCCTATTGACCGTTCACACCCTTCTTCAATGCATAGATAAATGCGAAACAAGATTGGCATCAAAATCAAGGATGAGGAAAAGAACACAATACACAATTTAACTTGTTTTGAGACATGAAAGAACTCGTAAAATATAAAAGAAAATTTAAAAAATAAATGATTTCAATCGAGATTATTCACATTACAGTGAATGAGAAACGGTAAGGCAATGAAAATATGATTGATATTTGATATTGCCTATCAAACGCGAGTTGGAAATGGTTTGTTAGTATTCGCGAGGCTTGCCGAGCGAATAAATGCACCATTTCAACGAGTTTGAATAGGCAAATATCAAATCACGCAATAATAGATATTCTATTTTATCTCATTCACTCTGCCTATCACTTAGTTTGAGAGACCCCCATACCCAGAACAGCTGAAGACGAGAAATTGTGTCATCGCAAGGCAGTTTTGATTGTTCGGTTCCTAGCGGCGAGAAAACAAGAATGCAATAAATATTGCACATATTCTATTCATACCTAGAAATAGAATTCATTTTTAACAGGACGTTAGAATGGTTTAAGAATATGATACTTGCCATGATATTCACAATTCATGTAAGGAACTGCTGGCACCCTTGAATAGTTTAGTGCTTTTAAAACATATTAATCCACGTTAGCTAATATATTGGGGAAGTGAGAACCGGTGACAACAAAATAAACGTGTGCTTGAGATCTATGACAAAAAGATTTTCTTGATTGCAGAGTTTTATTAAAATCTTATCACTCAACAGGAATGGAAAACAGGAACAGTAGTGGAGCGTGGGATAAGGCTCATAATAATTAACTTTCAAATACAGATCATAAGACGCGGTGACGCTAGTTTCCAGGAATCGAAAGAACAAAAATACGCTCGTTAGAACATGGGGAATTACCAAAATGACTTAAGTCAAAGATTAAATCCACACCAAATTTTTTCAACGTCATGGAAATATTAGTTACGGAGACTCAGCATGAATGAGCGGGAAGAATATCCATGGTGCATGACAGTTTGAGTTGAGTAACACCACAGGTTAGGCCAAGAATAAGTTTCATAATTCATTCTCAGTCGAGGAGAAAATTTCTAACCCATTGAAGGGACAAAACGTCCGCTATACACAAAGACTATCTAACCAGACAATTTCCTTGAGCTCTAACACATTCAGTACTAAGTTCTCGTGAAGCCAATCTCACGCAAGGTTGCTGTATTCAATCAGTTAACAGATCGCCTCTGAGAACTGAGCGCCAGGCCCTTGATTTGACAGTTCGATTCACGAGCATCGAATAGAGGGCTGAGATGCTCTAAGAGGGATGTTTATCAGACTGAGTACGGTAAAACATGTGAAAAGACAACAGGCGACGAAAACACGAACCAAAACCTGGTGCGCGTCTGGTGCATAAGAACACGTGATAACCGAGAAGAATTGTTGTTGTGATAGGCAGCAGTAACTGTAAGTGCAGATCATTGTTGAAAGCATTATTTTTTTCAACACAACAAATAATCGGTTAGTTTAAGATATAACAAGAAAGACGGTTAAACTACGAGATGTATGTAGTGCAAAGCGGAAAGAAGAAGCATTGTATCTCGTTAAGATATTTCGGACCGCGAACGCAGAAAGAAAAATTACAATTCTATCAATAAAGGTAAGCGTTTGATAAAAAGCACTATGGGTATATATCAAAAAGAAACTAATAAACAGCAAATAGTAGGGCAACACCAGAATGAGAATAAAACGTTCAAAATAATCCATATAGCAATATGCACCACCGGAATGAGATAAACATATATATACTTACATACTAGATCAGCAGGGATTTGTCGAACCTCTTGATGCACATATCTAAGTCATCAATGCCTATGAAGATAATTTTCCAATATTAGGAATATCATTTTTAAATGTTCATAGAATCAATTCATTATTATTAGATCTTGTTTTTGTAATCATAAAAAAGTAAAGATGACGAACAGGGATCAATCTCACAAATCCCGAAAATTGGAAAGCATTTTTAATACCAGCCCGATATCAGTAAAAGAACCCCGACTCCTTATGATCAACAGCTGTACGATAGACATTAGAATTGACAAACAGTGAAATACAAATGAAGATTTCCATTGTAAAGAAATAAAAAAATGCTGTACATCATGAGAAACACAATTACAGTTTGGAGATTAAAACTATTTTGATTTTTAAGTAATATTTTAAACATTTATAATTTTTCTCTCCCACCAACTTTATTCTCTCTCATGACTTTTTTCATACGCAGAATTAACCGTATATACATTGTAGATACAAACATTCATTATACAAGAGCAATAACTCTTGTTGAATGCAAGGCATATATTTCAAGAAACCACACATGGAAAGGCGAACATCAATCGTATAAGTCCCAAACAGAGTACAAAACAAGAGTTGGGCAAACACTGGCCCCTGGGTACACCATAGGCGCGATCAGGTGTCTAGGAGGAGTAGCAATACAAAGCAGAGTTGTTAACATAAAAAAATTCGATTTCAAATTGAAAGAACAGTTATCTCATAAATCCTATTAAGAGTCCAAAATTACGAGACGTGCTAGGACGGACCGCTGGTCATACCAGCAGTGGGATCAGAGTAGTGACCACTCCCTGCTGACCGGTCACATATCCACCGTGATCCCTCTCTGTTTTAATCAGGTAAACGAGTTGATCTATAGCCATATCCGTATGTAAACTGTAAGCATTTTGAGAGTATTGCATGACAATACATAGTCCCCTACCGGTCGCAAAACTTAATTGCATCGCATCATTACGTGTATACAGATTATGGCAATGGGGGGAATTAAAGCTATTTTCCAAGTCCAGGGACAATAATGTAGTGAAAACTCAACGGATCGAAATGAAATTCGAACTTGATCTTTAACTTCCTATAGTAAAGCAATAGGTCAAATATCAAAAGAAAAAGTATGGAAAACTAATAATTAAGTTATGCTATTTTCTAAGTCCAAGCATCAAGACTTTTTGAAAAATCAACGAAAAGAAACGAAATTCGAACTTCATTTGTATCTTGTTATGGGAAAGCAATGTACCAATATGAAATAAATATCTGCAAGAGCAATCAAGAGATTTGACGAACAAACGGACAGACTGTGCAAACCGAAAGTCCTCTTCGATTTTCGTCGCTTGGGGACTTAGATTTATATGAGAAACGTCAGGCAACATTTTATCCAGAGTCAAACTTCCTCGAATCAGTCGCAAAATTGATGATACGTGGAACAAATCAGACATGTGTTTTAGATCAAAGATGAATAACTCTAATAAAACTTTTAACTCATAGCAAAGTGAAGCATTATCTCCCTTTACATTGTTAATATGGTAAATTATTGATTTATACTTCGTGCATTTTCTGTTTGTTTGATTTCATTTAACTCTCTATATGCTGAAAAGGCAGATTGAAAACGACCTGAAAAAAATTTCAAAGGTAATTTTTCTTGCAACAAAAACAGGGCAATGCTTTTAGAAATTCATTTTGATAGCTATTTTTTTCACTTTAGACAGAAAGAATTGGTAATGGGAAAATCAAACAATGCATTTGGAAAGAATTATGTAAATATGTTACGGAACTAAATATTCCATTGTCAAATTCTGTATAAACCAAGATCGTAATAAATTGATAAAAAGTTAAGGAGGTATGCTGAAAAAGAAGGGTATGGCGGACAGTGATCATCCTCATAAATCAAATAAAAATACAAATTCCCAGTGAACAAAACAGACTTCTGGATACCTTACATATCAGACCGGGTGTCTAAAAATTCCAATTCATTACAAAATTTCTAACAGAAATTCATTAGACAGAGTTTTTCTATAAATTCAATTACAAATTGTTCTATACAATAAAATCATTACAGATTTTTAACAATTCAATTACAGAATTTTATACTATTATAACTTCAATTTATTCAAGATACTAGTTTTAATTATCTAACTACGTGATTCTGAAGTTACGAAGATGATTCCATTGGATCAAATGATGTTTGACTTGTACAAATTGTTAATCCGTTCATTGTACACTGAATTTGATTATGGATTACTTACCTGATCAACATACAGGGATCAAGGCGGATGTGACCAGTTGCCAGGGGATGCTTACTCCTCCTAGGCACCTGATCCCACTTCTGGTATACCCAGGTGTCCATGTTTACCCAACCCTTTATTTGTAGGAGTAATGAGATTGATAAACGGCAAAATAACTCAACTTACGACAAACTGGACGATATTCAACTTCACATATTTATGTAGCAACATTCCATCATCACCTCCACATGGTGATTATGTTTTATCGTGTTCGATACGCAAGAACCTGTTCTGCGTATAATCAGTTTTTAAATCGAGGCAGGCAACTAAGAAACAAGTTATTGTTGCAGGAGTTTCAACAATAACTGTTACGTAGAAAGTCAGCATTTCTCAAATTCTATGATCTAGTTTGACCATGAAAACTGCCATTGGGTCAAACGTTGTCTGATGTGTTTCATAGCAATTATTGAGCAGTTTTTGTGCACAGATTTTGATTACGCACTACTAGTTTATCTGATCAAGAGAATGCGTTCACGGTGGATGTGATAGGTTGACAGGGGACGCTAACTCCTCCTAGGTAACCTGATCCCACCTCTAGTGTATCAAGGGATATGTGTTTACCCAACTCCTGTATTGTATTCTGTTTGCGACTTACGAGATTCAACATTGTTAATCCTTAACTTTTCATTGATCACTGATCTTTACCTTCACCTTTTCAATCGATCACATATGTGCCGATTTTATCCTGTAAAGGCAAAGATAATGGACAGTGATCAATCTGGTAAGTTCCAAACAGTCTACAAAACAAGAGCTGGGTAAACACGGACCTCTGGACCACACCATTAGGTGCCGTAAATGGGAAGTAATAGCTCATCCCCTGTTGAACCGTGTTCACACCCGCCGTTAGTCCATAGTCTTGATCAGGTAAACGGAACACATCCGTTTAACAATGGCTTATAGAAACACATCAGACAGCATTTTGACTCAAGGTAGGTCATATGTAAACAAATTGTTATATCGACCATCAGAATTTACGAAATGCTGCCTTTAAACGTGACTGTTTGAAACCCCTGCAACAACAACTTGTCTGTAAATATGCCTGCTTGATTCAAAAACTGAAACATACGCAGAACAAAGCTCTTGTGTATCGAATAAGCCGAGAGACATACACACCATATGCAGGTGATGATGGAAGTATTGCTACATAAAAGGGACAGTTGACCGATGGAGAAGCTTATAAATCGTCCGTTTGCTCGATAAATTGAATAGTTAGTTTGTGCCGTTAACGTAATGTTCAATAATACTTAATAAGGGCTTTAAATTTCAGCGGGGTAAAATTTGCGGAATCTTATTCTTGTCGCCGAGGTTGAGTAATTCCGCGGAACATAAGATACGTTTAGAGCTAAAATAATTGTACCCGAAGTACAATAAAAAACATCACTTCGCGGTGATTTTGTTTTCGCGATAGTTGATATGATCGCGAATATAACGAAAATAAAACCCACGCGAATATTTCCACCTTTACAGTATATCGAAGTACGAAGCAGACACGGAGGACTCTGTGGTGTCCTTTATTTCTAGTTCGCTGGGATATATTGAATCGACGTATGAATGGAAATCATTATTGTTGATAGATAAAACGTCGTCAAAATATCGAAATGTATGATTATAGGCCACCGCTAGAGATTTCTTCTTTTCATGTAGAACCTAAAGGGAATTGTCACTTAAACCACTGAAAACTGCATTACCCCCACCCCCACCCCCACTCCGAAAAAAGAAAATAAAACTCAACAAATTTTCTTAATCATAATTGAACAATTCTTATAATTTTGTTAGTACTATTTGAAAATAACGCCATATCAAACCATTACGGCATGTTAATGCGATGCAAAAAATTATAGTAAAATGCCATAGAATTTAATTAATAATTCATTAAATCTTACATTTGAAATGGAAATCATAATATTTACCATGAATTTTAATAAGAGGTTTTCCTCTCTTGTTTCTTTTTTCTTGATCTAGACTTCAAATAAATCTTTGACATACTCCTCATAACGTAACGAAACTGCGCACCTGTCGGGTTTTTAACCAGGGGAG
Source organism: Ostrea lurida (assembly GCA_903981925.1). Classification (NCBI taxonomy): domain Eukaryota; kingdom Metazoa; phylum Mollusca; class Bivalvia; order Ostreida; family Ostreidae; genus Ostrea; species Ostrea lurida. The sequence goes on along the minus strand of CAJDSM010017448.1, from coordinate 29,217 downwards.
TTTTGTAATTGGCATGGGTTTTTGTTTTCAGGGATTGTTGGGGCCTCACCTTGTGGGATTGGTTTTTTTTTTTCAAAATCAACGAACTACGTATTCTAAAACTTCCTAAAGATTGTTCTTCACACACTGAATGTAATCATGAATGTAACTTGGTCTTAAACAGTCTCAAGAGGCCAATGGGCCACAACTATCACATTGAACCTGTCACTGGTCACCTGTTGTGATTTTTCTTAATCTTTATTCCCATGAAAACTTTCAAAGGGTCCCAGCATAACTGAAGTGTTAACTTAAACAACATGGGGATGTCTGATTACCAATATGGCGAAATGGTCGTGCTATTTTGAGAGAGGGTCAAGGACAAAAATATCTTGACCAGTATGAAATGAATTTTCTTGCCACGAGAAATATTTATACAAAATATTGAAGTTCTACCTCGAAGATTTTTAGAATCGGAAAATTGCTTGCAAAATATAATGCATAAATAATTCAGGAGATACTGGTATTCAGTAGGATACGTTTTCTTAAAACTAGGTCAATTCATAGGTCACAAGGTCAAAGACAGTAGTATGAAATGAAAGGACTTTATATGCAAATTAGTAAAGTTTCACCTGAATTGTTCAGGAGATGTTAAGTCAATTCTTAAAGAGTAGACCAAAGTTCAAGGTCATGGTATCACATGACAGTCTTCCTATACAAAATCCACATTATTTATCATATTACAGTACTACCGCTAACAGTTCAGAAGATACATGTATTTGATATGTTAATCATTTTTAAAGTAGGTCAAATTTCGAGCTGAAGGTCACAAAGATAGAAATTTTAAAATGAACAAGAGGCCCATGGGTCACATCGCTTACCTGAGTGACCTTGGCCCTGGCTCAGCAGTGGTGATTTAGAAAAGAATTTTCAAATTTCCTTAAAACTGACCCAGTGGTTTTGGAGAAGAACATTTTATGCAAAACTTTGATCCCCTGTTGTGGCCTCGCCCAACCCCGGGGAGGTATGATCTGAAAAATTTTATTCTACTCTATATCAGGAAGCTTTAAGATAAATGTTGTCTTTGGTCTTAAGAAGAAAATTAAAAAAAAAAAAAAATCCCTATCTATTCAAATGTAAAACTTTGATCTCCTATTGTGGCCCCACAATACCCTGGGGTATATGAATTTCAGCTTTCCTGGTCAGTGGTTCTTGAGATGATTTCTAAAGATTTCCCCTATATAATCATATGTAAAACTTTTGATCCCCTATTGGGGCCCATCATACCCCGGGGGTCATGAATTGAACAAACTTGAATTTCCACTGTATCAGGAAGCTTTCGTATAAATTTCAGCTTTTATGGCCCAAGTATTCTTTGAGTAAAAAAGATTATTAAAGACTTTCCATATATAGTCATATGTAAAACTTTGATCCCCTATTGTGGCCCCATCCTACCCCCAGGGGTCATGATTTGAACAAACTTGAATCTCCTCCTGCTACTTTTGAAAAATACCGGTATGTTTTAATTTATTCCCTGTATATTAACATTCAAAACTGTAATCTGTAAGATAAAGTAGATATAATGTAACATTAAATGGAATCAGAGAGAGAGAGAGAGCGAGAGAGAGAGAGAGAGAGAGAGAGAGAGAGAGAGAGAGAGAGAGAGAGAGAGAGAGAGAGAGAGAGAATACTAGGTACTTCATTATTTGCTAATCAACGCTAATCTAAGTTTCCGTCTTTGTAATCTAATGCCGTGTGCTTTTGAAGTATACAGTGTGTCTAGTGGAAATGATATATTGCCTTCTCGAAAAGCTTCATATCCGCAGGACTTCTCAGAATATCAAATTAGGCTAATTCATGCACTCTTATACAATACATCTTCCAACTGTATAAATAGAATTGAAATTAAATAAGTCTCCTTAAAGAGCGCAAGACTTTCAGTTGGAATAATAGAAAAAGATTATAGGCTGCACCTGGACAATAAGTCTGCATGAACACATATTTTACGAAGGTTTATGAACATATACAAAACAGAGACTGTCTGTATAATTCAAAGAATCTTTGATACAATTTCCGGATTTTATCTGGTTCATTACACATTACACAACTGATTTACATTAATACAATTAAAACTTCATACAAGTGGCGTTTAGCCACACTATCTGGGACAATAACAGGCCTGCCATACCTTTAAATGTTCGGGGCCGCACGCGCGCCACACGTAAGGATCATCAAGTATTTGTCCCTGCCCGAAAAGGTCGGATAACCTGTGAACCTCCTTGATGTTAGGGGCGTGTAATTATATCCCCAAGAACGAGGATTTCCCAGAAAGCACGAGTCATTAGTTGGCATTGATTACGTCCCTACGAGTAGGACACACCGCCCGTCGCTATTAGCGATTGGATAGTTTAGTGAGCTTTTTGGACTGGTCCCGACGGTGCTACTAGCGATTGGATAGTTTAGTGAGCTTCTTGGACTGGTCCCAACGGCGCGGCAACGCGGTCGTTCTGGTGTGCCGGAAAATAAGCATACTGTGCGCTGCTTTTGTTTTCATATTTTACAATGATGTAAAAAAAGAAACGGTGATGCCCCCGGATTCCACATGCCAGTGGAAGGAACTTGCTAAAATTATTGCGTATGTGAAATTTGAAAGTCCTATCACTTACCATTCAAAAGTTATGGCCAATGTTAAAGTTTTTGACTTCAAGGTCAGGAGTTCAAACGTTTTGGTACCAGTAGAACGGGCTTGTCAAAGCATTAAAAACCAATATACATGTGAAGCCTGAAAGTCTTATCACTTACTATTCAACCGTTATGGCCAATATTAAAGTCGTCCTGTGGACAAACAAACAGACAGCCAGAGAGACAGACAGACGGACAGACCAAAAACTATATGCCCCTGAATCGATGATTCCGGGAGGATAAAAATAGATTATCAAGGTGAATTAAAATCAAAATTCGGAAATGTTCATAGGTTGCCGCCAAACATAATCACATTCCTTGTGTTAAAACGGAGAGTTAAGTTAACCGAGAAGTTTGAAAACTTCTGGGTGAACACTGAGAAATATCAGATACGTGTATAAGATGTAGACTGGTCAACACATGACCAAAAAAAAGCCATAATACGTGGCAATTCGGAGCACTGTCAAGTGTTTCCATGCTTGAGAACAGAAAGAGATAGCATAATAAAATATAGAGTTAATGCTGGCAAATATCACAGTGACTAAAAGAATGTAGTGCCGAGCATTATTTACATGGCCCATCGCTTTGGTTTCAATTCTATTATTAATTGTGACGAAATTCATTGCTGCAAGAGTCTGAAATTCAATCGGAATTTCCCCCGTGAATGGTGATGTTTATAGTAAATTACAAATAAGTATAGTTTACCACAGTCAACAAAAGTATTACAGGTTGTACTGTGCATGTAGTTCCCTATGTTTTATCAGTGTTTACTGTCAAAAATAAAGAATATGACATATATTTTGCTACAGAAAGTCAAGAAAACTCGACTTTCCTCCTCTATTCAAACATTGAAAATGAATATCAATATTAAAGATGGATATCACAATTAGAAATATGGTATGGATGGAACGTGGAGGACCAGTGCATATTTTAAATTTTAAAACTTTTTAAATTTACCGTATTTAGAAAACATATCTTTAGAACATAATCTGAAGGGGAAGAATCAAAACCCTAGCGTGATCCCACGATCTACATGAAAATGAAGCTTATCGACATTCGTAATACTTTACATATTTGATTACATACGTTAGGTTTTCGGATTTTCTATTCATAAGAAATGATCAGATTTATGACAACAAACTATCAATCAATTTGAAATTGAAACGTATTAACTAAAAGTGCTGTCATTGATTAACATCCATATGACGACCGTCAAGTACAGTAAAATTTATTTCAAGTCGGTAAATTTCGGTTTACATAGTTTACAAACCTTTGGAATTAAATCATGACAGATGTTTTCACAGAATAAATCGGTGCTTATGAGTCATATATACATAATGAAGTACAGGAATACGTAATGAGGAAAACAAAATCTAAACAAAAATAAATAATATATATTAATCAACAGCAAAGGAGGTATACATGTTTGGTTTAGTTCGTAAAGCTTCAAAGTAGTAGAGAAGAGGTAGTATGCAACGATAAATATATAATACATCAGCCATCAAAAAAGGGCGACAATCCAAAGATACCCTCACAAACAGTGTACAATAAACGTTTCTACTTTAACTTTCATATTACAATCACTATTCACAAAAAGTAGTAGTAATTCGCTAATAATAAGAACAGAGGAAACAACATATTCCAATATGATAGAAAAATCAAAATGTCTACCAAAAATAGTTAAATAACGTGTAATGAATTTAAGCTCCACTGAGAAATCAGTCGTATTTACTTTATCTTCTTTGATTGGTTCTCCAAATACCTTGAAATGCTTTTTTCACTTATAAATTATATAGAATATGAGTAAGAGATATTTATCTGAAAAAGTTCATAGTTTATCTTTGGGCAATTTATGTTCGTTTTCATTTATATCGACGGTTTCATTCCCGTCGCCTTGAAAGGCTCTGTTGTGATAACGAATGGATCCATCCAGCTGGATATCAGATAAATGAAGGTCACCATTTTGAGCTTTGCCATTCATCTCTACATATCCGTTTTTCTTCCCCTCGAGTTCTGTGACGTCAGCAACAATTGTCGTGTGGCCGTTTTCTATCTTCTTATGCAAGTTTTCAAAGCTTACAAAATTATTGTCATCGTTTCTAATGTAGAGCTCGTGATTTTCAATATCTGGGAGCGCATTCAGTAATCTTTTTATGAAACCTTTTTCGTTCACTCTAAGAGACACGTGAGTGTTGACGTAAGCTCTGACCTCTTCACCCATAGTTTGCAAGTTCACTTCTTCCCCTAACACAACAATAAGATGATTACATTTTTCCCGCATAGACTTTTCACTTGCTGATCTGAATGTAAATACGGACCACTCATTATCTAACTGATCCCCCGACAGAAGGAAAATTGTATGCAAGCAGTTGTCTATGGCTTTGAGTACGTTTTCTTCTTTGGGTGCACCAGGTATGAAATCCCTATCAGGGAGACAAAGAGTAAATCCATTGTCCTCTAAAATTGGTCTCAGATCATTCATAACATATCCAATATTACTCTCACAGTACGACAGGAACGCATGACGTTCGTACATTTCCGCATTGTCGTCACTTCCGTACATGTGATGAATGAGATATTTCAAATCAGGTAAGCTTCTGATTCGAATCTCATCATCATTAAGCTGTGGCATGCAATACAAAAGTTTTTCTTGAAACAAACTTTGTGATGCATCTATGTAGCGTCCTCGTTTTACATACTGTTGTAAGTCTTTGTTTTGGATTTCTTTTAAATTCACTTCATGTGAAACAACGATAGCATAATTGGTTTTTAGTGCTTTGATTTTTTCTTGTGTCTCATTCCATGTAATCTTTAGAATATCTTCTTTTAAGAATTCTTTTGATAGAACTATGATGATTCTTTTACTATGCTTCACCAAGGTGGCGATGTTTTCCTGATATGAAAAACCAGCAACAAAATCTCTCATCATTTCACACACTAAATAATGCGTACTGCAGAAGTCCAAATATTCCACAATATTTTCCATAACCCAATCAGTAATCTCCGGAGAATGGACAATTAAAACGTCGATGACTTCTTTACAATCTTTATCCTGATCAAACGGGTGAAAACCAAGGTAAATATAAAGCAGAACTTTCACCTCGAGTCTATAGACGTACAATACACAGGCTGCTATAATCAGGGTCACCAACAAAAGAGAACAGACGATACTGGGAACAAGAACCTTATTGAAGGAATCAAAATCCTCCAAGCAGACAAAATCGCTGTCAGGAACATTAATTAATTGTCGCCCATCTTCATTTTCTTTATCGACATTGCATGTCACTGCTTGTGAGTCAACAACAACATTTGCCCTTTGTATCATCCATCGCTTTAGCCAGATCGTATGACAATCACATTTAAATGGATTATCTTCTATATGAATGATTCCTGAGAAGTATTCCTGAATATCTGAAGGCAAAGATACCAGAAAGTTGGAATTCAAAAATAGTTCTTGGATGATTTTCATTTGCTTAAAAACACCGGGCTCAATTATTGCAAGATTATTGCGAGACAATGTCAATGTTCTTATTCGATCTAAGTATCCCCTTTTATTTAATGCTGTGATATTATTTTGGTGAAACCAGAGGTCCAGGATGCCAGAGGGTAACTTTTCAGGTAACGACTGGAATCCCCGATTACGGCAATCTATAATATTCACTCCACTAACTGATCGTTCAAAGCATGTACAATTCGCCGGGCAAAAAGACATATTTTTCTCGCAATATGTATCTTTCTCAGCAATTTCCAAGAGCAAACGATTTCGAAATTCAGTTGGCCAAGAGCATTTCCAATCACTGAAAAAATCATAGTTTTCTATTATATTCTCTTTCAAAAAATGTCTCAAGACTTTAGAAATCTGGTTTATTCCGCAGTCACAACGAAGTGGATTCCTCTCCAGTCGAAATCGAAACGTTTTGAAGACAAGCAAAACATTTTCGTGTAGTTCCTCTATTTCTTTAGCTTTAATATCACTGAGATTGTAAATTGGTAAGATTAGATTGTCAACTTTACTTCCGGTGAAGTCAAGAATAACGTTTTGTATGATTTGCGTTTGCTGCCTCGATATGGATTTCGTTTCGTCTATGGAATTTTGATGACTCTTCTCATCATTCCATTTGAGTTTTGACATGGTTTGACTGAAGTTTTGGAATCTTGCATTTGAATTTCGCAAGCTAATGGTATCAAGTGACCGCATATAAAATATGAATGCAGGGACTTCAGAAATTGCATTGCCATCGAGAAAAAGTTTCTTGAATTCTATTGACTGACTTGGAAACGATTGTTGATGGAAAATGGAAATTTCATTGTATTCTAAGTGAAGTTCTCGGAGAGATTTTAAATGTGAAAACGTATTTGATTCTATTGTCTTTATTTTGTTTCTAGAGAAGTCTACATACACAAGATTTGTGTTATCTAAGAATATGTCCCCTGGAATATTTGTTAACTTATTATCTTTCATATCAAGATGACGAATTTCCTTTAGACCCTTAAAACAGTCCTTTGGAATATTCTGCAGATCATTCAAACTTAAATCAAGATGTTGGAAGCCTCGAAGATTTCTAAAAGTAAATTCGCTAAGAAATTGAAGTCCATTTTGTGATAAATCAAGTTTATGTAAAAAGCCTTTGAAAGTGTGATTGGCTAGATTTGAAATTTTGTTTCCACTAAGAGACATAGCTTTCATATGATCGTTTCTTTCCAGATCCATGTTGAAGATTCCGGCGTATTCCTCGTGTGCGGCGGCCCTTCTGGTCATATTAAAACTTAATTTGAGCCAAACGTCGCTCCAAGGAAAATCGGGGGGCTCTGTTAAGTCTGAGTTCTGAATTCCAAGAATTTGCAACCTTGGGAACATACCCGGTAATTTTGATAGGTATTGTTGCATGGGTACATTTGAAAGTTGAATTTCCTTCACGTACGGATAAGTCGTATTGCAGTACAGTATTTCATGTAATGATGTTACTGACCCAGAAAAATCTGTCGGCATCCACATTATACCTTCAAGAGTGTTCCAGACCGTGCAGCTAGTTCTATTGATAGAACTCCCATCACAGTATTTTAATTCCAACGGGGGGTACTTAGACATCAAATTTATCATAAATATTTTTAATCTCTTTCTAATAGGATACAACTGCTCCTGAGTGATTAGACATGTGTGGATCTGTACATACGCAATAACATTTTGTATAAAGGGTCCATCATCATTATCGCTGAAGTAGACTTGAAGTTCGGACTGGCATGCAAATATCAAGACGGCAAACATAGGACTATCATCAAATTGAAATTTATCCAAGTAACTCTTCGTATCTATGTAGCATTTCGTGTTATTGTCGGTGGGCCTAAGGTATATCTTGACCCCTACTCCTTTTGTGTCCATTGGTTCCGTGTTGTGGTTCATTGTCTGCTGGGCTGGCATCATCCGCAGATGAAGTCGGCATTTAGGTATTCCACAATTCGAAAAATTCTTAGAATTTCCGACAGGAAACAAACTGACGACGAAGAGAATTGTAAAAATATTGGACTCCATTCCGAAAAAACAATATCAGAGATGTTTAACTATCAGTGTACAGAACGGAAGCGGTGTTTTCTTGAACTTTCCTTGGGATTGTTAAACAGTCATCTCGTTTAGCCCAAGGGAAAAACATCGTCCATGTTTGTATCATCACTGGCTTTTAATTTCATTCCAATACGTTGTTCTCTATCACTGTATTTTATAGCAGGTGTCACATAATTCTGTATAAAAAATAAAAAAGGATATAAGCATATACACCATCAAACACAACCGTGCCCAAGGAGAGTGACATTAAAAATGGGATACTTTTATCTGGAAGCGTTAATAGAATAGAGCTTAATTACACATCTATGCAAATTTATGTATACACATATTTCACATTAGAGATATAAATCATTTAGTTGATGTCTTATTTGGGGCTTTAATTAGGACACCCATATTTACTGACAATGTTTGAAATGCCCATTTTAATCATGTTCACTTTGTGAAATACGTCTACTCTTATATCCCAGCATATGTTCTTAAAGGGATAGTATAGCTCATTTTGGTGAAAATGGAAAATGTTTTTGCAGCACGAATTTTCTTATTCCTTTCGAATATAATCAATAAAGATATATGAATGATATTTTCAACTCGAATGACTGCATGTTTGTTGCATTAAGAATTAACTTACATAGTCATCTGAAGTTTTGTTCAGGAAGCCAAAAATGAAGGGAACATGATTTATAAATCATAATTGTTTTAGATTAGCTATTTTACTTAAAATTTGGACATATGTTGATTCTTCAATTTGTATCTATTCTTATTTTCTAACAAACTGACCTTTACTATCCCTTTATATGATAGACTGTTTCGAAAACCATAAATTCATCAAAACTTCCCTAAAACACTGAAATACACAACATTACTTTTAAATGAAGACATGTAGTTAGCGAACATTTCTATCATTGCGTTTCCCTTAATTCCACTTGTGTACGTCTGACCACGCGGATAAAGACAATTTCCTATTCATTCAAGTGAATATAAAAATGAGAACGAATTCTTATAGAGACAGTTAATGTTACGTACCTTATTTTTTTTTTACTGTATTCTTTTAAGAAATCTCAATTTCACGCCATAAAATCTATATCAAATAAAGGGACGTTTCAAAAGTACTATCTAAGAAATTACTAATCGTCTGTAGGTCCTTTCCTCCTTTTTTAAAATGACACTAATCAATAGGAAGTACATTATAAAGATATAAAACATTACAAATTCTTTTCTCAAATGAAACTAACCAATATATTATCAATGTATTATCAAGATATATCCTTCCAGGTTTTTTTTCAAATAGCAATAAGTAATGCTTTATCAAAAATGATATTACAAATTCTTACTTTTTTTGAAATGGCACTAAAACTGTATTATCAAGAGAAATTATAATAAGTACAAATTCTTATTTTGTCAAATGGCACTAACAAATGTAGATGTGTTATCAAGATACATGTATATGATATTACAAATTCTTAAAATGGCACTAACTACCGTATTATTAAGACATCTAGAGCATTGCAAATCCTTACTTTTTTTCAATTGACACTAACTAATATATCATTAAAACATACCTTTCTTCAAATAGCAATAACTAATGTATAATCAAAACATTCAACATTACAAAATCTTACATTTTTCAATTAATACTAACTAAATTATCATCAAAACATACTTTTTGCAAATAGCATTATCTAATGCCTAATCAAAACATACAAGATTACAAATCCTTACTCTTTTCAAAATACCACTAACATACCAAAACATACTATTTTTTTCAAATAGCATTGACTAATGTATAATCAAGACATATAACATTACAATTCTTACTTTTGTCCAAATGGCACTAACTATATGGAACATTTCCAATCTCCTTACTTTATCCTGACACTAACCAATACATTATAAAGACTCGTGGTGTTTATGCGTATCCTAGTAAGCTTTGATTGACATCACTAGAACATTTATTTAGCATGATACCACAAGAGGGCTGTGTTGTTGATAGATTAATTCTCATATGCCTTTTGACATCTGATATATCACTATAAACTCCGAGCTGACCTGAATCTAATTGAAATTATAAAGTGAATTCTTTATAGAAACACTTCGAAAATTAGAAAGTCAACTAAACATATGACAATATACGCTATCATGGGTAAACAAAACCAAAACAATACAATCTTGGCTATTAACATACATAAAATATGCAGTTTACGAAATTAGAACTTGTTGTACTGCTTCAGATGACCTAGATTGTTCTTAAATAAATGCATTTTAATCAAATTATTAAACATGCTTTTAAAAAATGGAATATGTCTATAATGTTTATCCTTACCGTATGTGTTCCAAACTCTCCGTAATACGGTGTCTGTCGAGAAGCGGTGTTTCCCATCCTGACAGCACGGTCTCTGTTGTATGATTAATATCGCTATCATGAACTAAACAAGGAAACTATTGCCTAGTTTGGCACGCTAAATGACAAATACGCACACACACTCAATTTTCTTTCCCGTAATGATCAGATGTAACCCCTTGTAAAATGGCTTATGAATTCTAGTGGTAAAGGCTTTAACACTGGTTAATTGAATGCTGGTATCTACCTGCATAAAAAGACAAATATATTGTCCATTTGACAGGCTGTTTGGTTTACATACGATCATCTTAATGAAGGACACATTTGCATTAATTTTTTTTCTAGGAAATGGAAAACACATGGCATAAAATAATAATATTTGAACTGGGAAATCGTAAGTCGTTAAAAATCTGAATTTCCATTCATGTTGTTGTTTATATACGCTGCACTTGGCTTCGAACAAAAGTATTATTTTCACTATCATATCGACTGATTTCATTTCATATATTTTAAAAGACACATTATTGATATTATCAATATGTGATGCAAGAGACGGATTTGGCAGACTCCGCTCTGACTCGGTGTAAAGAATTCGG
>CAJDSM010017448.1:0-17971 GCA_903981925.1 Ostrea lurida | reverse complement strand
TTCCGCTCTAAGTCAGTATATTCCGCTCTGAGTCGGTGTACTCCGTTCTGAGTCGGTGTACAGTATTCGGTAGACTCCGCTCTGACTTGTAAAGAATTTGGCAACCTCCGTTCTGAGTCGTTGAATTCCGCTCTGTTTCGGTATACTCCGCTCTGAGTCGGTGTACTCCGCTTTCTGAGTCGTTGTAAAGGATGATTTGCAGACTCTTTGCTGAGTTCAAGATCTTAGCGATTGGCAGAAAGATTAATTTCTTTAAGTGTCCGTGGAGAGCAGAAGGCTGTCTTGCTCGTGCAGTTGGACCTATCAGCTGCCTTTGACATTGTAGATCATTCACGCTTGCTGCAAATACTCAAGGACCATAGAATTGAGGACACTGCTTATGGGGTTCGCGTTATATCTTACCAATTGGACCCAAATTGTCAACGTGAAGGAGGGAGCAACGTCTGGTGCCACAGAGTTGGAATGCAGTGTCCCCAGGATTCGGTCCTCAAGCCTGTTGTGTTCACCATCCTCACAGCATCCCTAGGGGGCCCTTCACAGCAAGAACAATGTCTTGTACCACATGTATGCTGACGATGATGAACTGTATATCACCTTTATAGTCCAGCAGGTCGCTCTTGTAGTCAGTCTGATGGAGTCTTGCTTGAGTTCAGTTCAAACCTGGATGGCTCAGCATCACCTCAAAATCAACACAGACAAAACAGAGGTGTTAGTGATATACTCCAAACAAATTGCTTCTAAGCTTCACATAAATGTACCATTACTGCACGTAGAAGACTCTATCACTCCTGTTACTATGGCCAAATGACCATGGAGGCACATATATATCATCAGTGAGCAGAAATGCCTTCATCGTCTTTTAGAGCCTGAGCCAGCTGAGGAGATATCTGGTCAGGGAGTCGCTGGAATATGTTGTCCATGCCTTCCTAACAACAAAGCTGGACTACTGTAACACTCTCTTCTGCGGCTTAAAGCAGATCCAGAGGCTCCAATCCATCCAGAGGCTCCAATCCATACAAAACGCTGCATCCAGAATCATCTCAGACACCCGAAAATATAACAGCATTACACCAGTATTACGCTCCCTCCATTGGCTGCTAGTTTAGCAAATAGTCATCTTCTTGACATTGTTGTTGATGCACAAAACTGTCAGCAACATATCTCCACCCTATCTGCATAACAACCTATGCTCCATCCAGAACTCTGCAGTTCAGTGACCAGAGTCTATTATAAGTGCCATTCACCACTTCATCTGTGATTCAATCTCGAGTTTTTGGTGGGGCTGGCCCTTAACTGTGGAATGCTCTACCATGTGACGTCAGAATTGCTGTTAGTCTCTATATCTTCAAATCTAAACGAGATCTTTTAAAGATCGATCTGTTTCTAAAGGCAAAGATAACGAACAATGATCAATCTCGTAAGTCCCAAATAGATTACAAAAACAAGAGTTGGGCAAACATGGACCCCTGGACACACCAGAGGTTCACGTGATCAGGTGCCTAGAAGGAGTAAGCATCTCCTGTTGACCGGTCACACCCGCCGTGATCCCATTGTCTTGATCAGGTAAACGGAGTTATCCGTAGTCAAATCAGTTGATGACAAACGGCTTAAAAATTGCTATGAAACACATTAATTCATTACGTCTTTACAAATGAACTCTAATTCAAAATTACTATGTTGTGCAATCATAATGAACTCCTTTTCTTCCTGTAAAACTAAAGGGGTATGAACACAATTCTTAATGAAAATTTTAAAAAAATTGATTTTCCAAATTTTAATGTTTACAATGCTTAGCTAAAGTATTTCTAATGATCAGCAAAAATTCAAATGTCAGATGCCGAGTTACAAGTGAGATACAGCACTCACAACTTTGTTATGTAAACAAGGCTCGCACCATGTTTTTATTTACATATAGATCGTATCATGTTTAAAACAAAATGAGATATGATAAACACTAGAAAATGTTTAACTGTGTTTAGAATTAAGATGTTATTTAACAAAATATATATTTTCACTTGTATATCTAACTTACAGGGTGATCCAAAATATCTGATACCATTTAAAATGATAATAATTCTTCCAAATAGCATAAGACTCTTAAATGAAATATTTCAAATATAAATCATATACGGTACCAATTTTGATGCACCAGATGCGCATTTCGACAAATTATGTCTCTTCAGTGATGCTCAAACCAGAATGTTGGAAATCCAAAACATGAAAGTAAAACTTTATAAAAGTGAACAATGTAGTGCCAAAGACTGGAGCCAGATACTTCGAAGGATCAGAGCTATGCCTGAGGGAGATAATCCTTTATTTTGATAGAATTTCTAATTTTACTATTGCAATTAAATACATATCCGTATTTCAAGCTAGTAACATAGTACATAACAACTGGGCTGTAAAGACCCTCGGGGACTAACAGTCCACCAGCAGAGGCCTCGACCCAGGGGTCATAATATAAATCATATACGGTACCAATTTTGATGAACCAGATGCGCATTTCGACAAATTATGTCTCTTCAGTGATGCTCAAACCGAAATGTTGGAAATCCAAAACATGAAAGTAAAACTTCATAAAAGTGAACAATGTAGTGCCAAAGACTGGAGCCAAATACTTCGAAGGATCAGAGCCTATGCCGAGGGGAGATAATCCTTTTTTAAATTTTAATATATGCTATTAATAACATTTTATACAGTACATGTCACATAGTTTATACAAATCTATCAAAAGAATAATCCTGTCTTAAAATAATGCTATTATTTATAGCACATGCTCTATGTGACGTCTTTTTTGGTTCAGTCATGAGTTAAAGCCATTTGTTTAAAGTTATTGATCATGTTTCTGCATACATGTCTGGAGCAATTTTCCGAATTTCTCTGTGTATTGCTAATTTTAAGACCCTCCAGGGTGTTTGGCTTTGGTGTATACACTTTGCCTTTCAAAAATCCCCAAAGAAAAAAGTCCAGTGGACTTAAATCAGGGGAATGTGGTGGCCAAACATAGTCCGTCCTGATCGAAATCTGTTTTTGACCGAATCTTTTCTGTAACCATTTAAGAACTTATCCTGAAGTGTGTGGGATAGCTCCATCGTGTTGGAAATAATTGTCTGCAGTAGAAAATTCCTCGCCTGGGCAGAGCTGGAATGAATTTGCTCTTTAGAAGGTGCTGGTACCGTCAATGTTAACAATTTTCACCTAACCATCGATTTCGAAAAAAAAGCCCAAAGTCTCTAGCAGAACTAAGAGCTGCTCAAACTGTCATCTTATCTTCATGCAATGGTGTTTCATTCTTCTGTTCTCCAAACACGACAGTTTCGTCTGTTTCAAGTGTAGAACTTTTTCTAATAAAAAGTACTGTTACGGGTGAATGTGTCTCAAAATATAACTGGATGACTTCTGCAGCCCTCTATTTTGATATATCCATGTTGAATAAACAATAGCAGTTTTATGAAGTCATAACGTCACGACAACATCAACGTTTTTCTCGGTATTTATTTATTTACCAAAATGATAGGTATAGCAGTATAGAATGTTATATAAATGAAATATGTAGAACGATTATTGACAATATTATTGAAAGTTAAAATAGTATCAGATATCTCGAATCACCAGGGCCATCGAAAAATGTGTTACAACTAAACAATACGTTAAATCCTTTAAAATTTACGTTATTTCCCTTTAATTTTTCCCTCTCATAATAAACGTGAATTCGTTATTATAACCATGTTTGTTGTAAGGGTGCTTTTCTATATATATACTACATTTAAGTTTGTCCAGACTACGATCCTTTGACAGAGGCCATGTTACAGAACGTGTTAAAAGTGTAGGAAAGGAATCTACCGAAATAATCTTAATATAACACAAGAACACATTCTGTCGAACATTCCCCAGGAAGTGTTGAATCTTGTGCACTGCAAGCATTAGTGCACACGGTTAAATGGGGAACATACAAGGTATACAAAAATCAAAAGCAAACATTGTTAGTTTAATGCCATGCTTCTTGAGCCTTTTGTTGAGTTGGATGATTGCAACTGGTTATTAAGATTACTGTATATATTACTAACCCATCATCCTAGGGAAAACTCATAGAGAACCCCCCGTCTTTATACAAAGAATAAGAAAAATTTTGAATCGGAGAGACTTACATATAATACCTTTTTTAAAGTCTGAAATATAGCCTTCCTGTGCGATAAAGTAAATGTCATTGTGATGTTAGTTGAGAAGAGAGACAGTATGGTTTGTGTTACGTACAAGCCCCTCATCAACGACAGGCCTCAACTAAAGAGAAGTCTATACCTCACACAGTCTCGTGGATTAGCCATGTATAATATTGAATTCACCAGCCCGGTGGTCGTATCCATTACATAAATCAATTCTTTATACTTTCATTTCGAAAACTTAAGATATTTTTCGTATAATAAGTGAATACTAATAGGTATATGTACTATTGTTTGTATTGTGACAGTACTTTTATAACTGAGCAGATGTTCCTGGTCTGTCAATCTGTCACCGGAACTTGATAGGGTCACATTAACTTAAGCATGTTGTAACTCGAATAATGAAGCAGTGCAGTTACACATCATGGTGCTGACTAATTGTCTGACCACTGCAGTATACACGTACAAATATTTTCTTGACAGGTAATCAAAGGGCGGAGTCATATTCCATAAAAGACGCCATCTAGTGAGATACCGCCAGCGCCATCTAGTGAGATACCGCCGATACAGATTTTTATATGTCATGTTATAATTATGCATAATATCTAGTGCTGATTTCTAAATAACCTAAAAGTGATCTCCATTAACACCATCTGTCTGTTGGAGGGGTAACAATTAACTATGATCAATGAGGATACGTAAATAGAGGCAGGCTGCTGTGAAAGAACTTGATGTTACAGGGGTCAACAACAATCACGTGAAAGTCGGCATTTTGCAAACATAACGATCTAGTCTTTACCAATACAACCTATCACTGGGCTAAATGTTGTCTGACGTGTTTCATACCAATTGTTAGCCCGTTCTTTATACACTGATTTTGACTTCCCCGTTTAACTTCATGATACAGGGTTCATCGCGGGTATGACCGGTCAATAGGGGGTGCCTACTCTCCCTAGGCACCTGACCCCACCTCTGGTGTGTCCTGGGGACAGTGTTGGTCCAACTCTTAATTTTGTATTCCATACAGGATTTATGAGATTTACTAACTGTATATCAAATTCAAATATTTTATTCCTGTGTTTCCCATTACTACGAGTTTAACAGATTCTATTTAGGTGAATCCCCCATCATGGCCCTGTATTTGCGGCGTAGGTACATGTAATTGGTCGAACAAAATCGAATTTCTGCAGGTTAAATGTACTTTAGGATATTTGTACCCTGTACGTTTTGAGCACTTCTTTAAAAGCATTGCTATTTAACTCTTTAAACCACGATTGTGGCTCCCTTCTGCCACCCATCTATCCCGTTTCATAGTTTTAATCATACAAAAAAGCGAAGTTAACATCGTGTCAAACGTAATCATAATCCAAAAAACATATACAAAATCGAGTGTAGGGCAACACGGACCTCCGACAAAAGCGAAGGTAGGATCAGGTGCCATGGAGGAGCAAGCATCCTCTGCTGACCGGTCACACCCGCCGCGAGCCCTTAGTCGAAAAAATCCGTAGTCAAATCTAGAAGGAAAATCTAGTAGGACCATCTGATTCTTCACTAGATAAAAACAGATTGTACGGTTTGACTTTTCTGGTCCGGTATCCTAATCACCAAATCATCAATTCAATATTCCGTATTTATCTTCGTATTGAATCAATGGTTTTTGGGAAGTCGAAAATGTGAAAGTTGAACGACAGACATCAGACTTTTGAAATGAGCCCGTGGCGAAGGTGAAAGAAAAAAGAACAACAGATAGTTCTATATATTGTTACTAAGTACAACAGATTCATAGAATCAATACAATACAATACAATGAGAAGTTTTGTATAGCGCCCTATTTTAAAAATCTAACTTTAAAGCGCTTAACATAAAACCAGTATAAAACAAACATTGATAATCACGGCGGGTATGACCGGTCGACAGGAGATGCTTACTTCTAGGGATCTGATCCAACCTTTGGTGTATCCAGGGGTCCATGTTTACCCAACTCTTGTTTTGTATTCTGTTTGGGACTTGCGAGATTGATCAATGTTCGTTATCATCGCTTTTTGTCCTATCAATGTTATCAAAGCTTTCCGTATACATAATCAAGTTCAAGTTAAGGTAATCCAATCTATAATTAGAGTGTACCATCATGATAGTAGATCTACATCCGGTACATTTGTACTCATCAAGTTATGAGATGGCAGTGCAGTACCTGGTACGATGCCAAACCGTGATCCCGATGGACCATTCATTTGTCGATTTTCGAACATTGAAAAATGACGGGTGTCAAATCTTGATCTAAAATATTTGATTGATGATTTGTCTTAAATCACAGTGCAATTCAAACTAACGTACTTTAGCTATGGTTGTTATAAAAAGATTGGATTTATACCACTCATTGATATCATATCTTTTAAAAGTATTGAAACATAAAATTGAACGATGGAAACCAAATTATGTGCGAATTCCGAGCTCATGATTTTTAGCGAATGAAGGGTGTAACGCAAAGGCGCGTGATTTTCAACTCTATGTTTACGTCAACAGTAGACGGAGATTGACAAATAGCGCGGTAATGTAAACATGGCTTTAGGTCGACAAAAAGTAGTGCTAGATATAAAATTCAAGGTATTCTCTACTTAGAGAAAAAAATGGACGTAGGAGTCATTGCACTATGATGACAAGGACATCACGTGCAAGTAGCCCACTGGAACAACAGACAAATGACACATATCTGCTCAAAGTTTCCAATGTCAGAGTTTTCCAAAGAAATGAAATGCTGTAACATTTGTCCGAAAATCCATCAAATAATCACAGTAATACAAATGAAATGATGAAAGATTGTAGGTTTCTGTACGATCTATATCTTTTGTTGTAGGGATATTGTTAGATCCGTCTTGAGGTTATGGTTGCGTATTTATTGGTACCATGTAAAGTCAAAGATAACGAACAGTGATCAATCTCGTAAGTCCTAAATAGAATACAAAAACAAGAGTTGGGCAATCACGGACCCCTGGACACACCAGAGGTGGGATCAGGTGCCTAGGAGGAGTAAGCATCCCCTGTTGACCGGTCACACCCACCGTGAGCCCATACGATAGGAAGTTCTGGATTGAGAGAGAATGGTTTGATTTATTTGCTTTATGTCTCATTGACAACATCTAAGGCATTTGTAACACATGGCAATCATCTTAATGTACATGTATTTAAAGATAGGCCGAAGAATGGCATGGAAAACAATTCTCATATTTGATAAAATTGAAATGTAAAGAACTCACAATGCAAAGATGTCCAGATTATGTGAAGGGATTCTGGACATTTTTGTATGAAAGGGGGATAGTGGTTTACTCGCATAATCACAATTATCAAATTTGGCGAACATAACACATTATAATCGTTAATGATTTCCTTCATTATAAACAACAACTGAAAAATCTCAGAAACTATAATAATCAGTATGACATTAAGATTCTCACCAAATGCCTGGACAAGATATACAGATGAAAATCATCATTCTGGGCTTCAGCAAAGTTTTCAATAATAATTATTCCAACACCGACTTGTCAATAATGGCACCATTCATTTTGTGATGGATTAAAACCTTCCTTGTAATCATACAGCAATAATGGATGTAGACAGGTAACTATCACGATTGGTCCGGAGTCCCTCTAGATACACTGTTGGAGCCATTATGGGGGGGGGGGTGTATATATACATATGTATTAACGATCTGGCTTGAAATATAAACTCTACATCTCGACTATTTGCAGATGGGTCTGACAGAAGATCTATAACAGTTGAAGGGGTAGCAAAAGGTTTTAACCCTGACAATTGTGACGTTATCAGGACACCAAACAAAATAAACATAACTCAGACCTTGTAGAGGACAAACAAAACATGCACACGTACACTGGACTGAACGTTAACAACAAGACAGCATTGAGTTCGTGGGATCAGGGGTCTTGAACGAGTAAGCAATCCCTGTTGTCCGGTCACACCCACCGTTAGCCCTCTATTTAAGTAATCCATAGTCTAAATTTGTATGTAAGAAGCTACCTAACGATTTGCTTTTGAAACACATAATTTATCGTGACAATGTAATTATTAAAATGCTATTTTCCTGACGCATACAGAATATTCGAACGCTGTTGTTTTTGAGCTACTTGTATCTAATAAAATGTTATACTTAAGTTTTAGGGAGGATCGGCTTGTCATTTTAAAATCCTATCTTTTTACTGAAATCATGTGCAACCCAATAAAGTGGGTTATTTCCTCAGCAGTGGATACTATCTTTCAATCACGGTGAAAAAATTAAATCTTTAAGTATCATATTCAGAAAAAGTATCCACCATCTCCTTTGAGAAGTAATTGCTCAAAATGTACATTATACTGGAGGAATTCTGGGGGGGGGGAGGGGGGGGTGATTTACTGGTGCAATACTTATCACTCATTCGAACAAACATAGTGTCCACAAATAGACTGTTTTGTATGATAATCATTAATCTAGTCACATTACAACCTGTGTGTATAGGATCCACAACTGTTCATATTTTCTCCATCAACATTGTTCAGTTCAGAGGTTGTTTACAAGGCAACGAACTTACAAATGTATCATGTCGACCTTTGATTGAATAAAAAAAAATTGAACAAAAATAAAAGTTTCCTGCACATTTCCAGTTAATTACCCACCACAATCACACAAACTAAATGAATTTCGGACTTTTCAATCAACCACTCAA
Source organism: Ostrea lurida (assembly GCA_903981925.1). Lineage (NCBI taxonomy): Eukaryota > Metazoa > Mollusca > Bivalvia > Ostreida > Ostreidae > Ostrea > Ostrea lurida. Next base: position 9,096 of record CAJDSM010017448.1, on the reverse strand, counting down.
TCAAATAAAGAAGACAAAAATTGACAACCTGTCGTTTACGCTCTATTTACTGTATATACTCGTATATAGGTCAACCGGCGTGCAAGTCGGGAACCCCTCTTTCGGAGAACTTTTGAAGAATTTAACATTGACCCGCATATGTTTTGTCAAATTGTCTGCCATCTTAAAATCCATTTTCTAACAAGAATTACGTTTCTTTGATACTGTATATTGTAATTAATCGTTACTGGTAATTTTGTATTCTTTATAGGGGGTCTAAATTGATCACTGTTCGCTTTTTTCACAATGTTATTTAAGGTATCATGCTTTTGGATTTGCTATTGACTAAACCGTCATAGACGCATTCAAAATTCCGTTAAATGCTGCTAGTTGTATGGCAAGAAAAGTATTATGATATAAGTCGGACATAGACTCCAGGATCGATGTTTTACTCCCAAAAAACCGACTTAAATATTCGAGTATAAACGGTAGTGTTGTCAAATTATAATCATGTGTTTGAGCTTCTAATGGTAGAAAAAAAAACCATGTGTTCTACAGTCAGGGCAGTAGTGTGGATGTAAATATAACAATAAAATGCACTCTTTTGTTTTTATTTCTGTGTGGGACGGTCGCCAGCATTGTAGGAACATGTGTATGATTTGTCAGATGTGCACTTCGTTAATATTTCCTTCCATATCGGTTTGTTTACAATTGGACATTATGGAGGTCTAAAATTATAATTTACCCATTTATGCTATAATGTAAGCGAGGCTCTATCATTTGAATGTGTGTAGAAGACGTAGAAGACATAGAAATTGTAAATTTCAACTCCTCATTTTTCTCGCCTGTCATCTTGAACTCAAATGTCCCACCAATATTTCCCATCTTTCCTCAACTTCACATCTATATTAATCTAAATTACTTTCAAGCAAAGGTTCGGGGAAAATCCACTGTGCTGTATTTAGATTAACCTTTATGTCCTGATTTTTAATTGGTTAAAACCATCTGACTTGACAGACAGAATAGAGCATATGCCTCCATTCGATCTGACTCCATTAGACGTATGATTTTCCTATTTACACGGATGTGGCGAGTTAGACCGTGTATAGAGCTTATTGTATGACGTACTGCCGCGCTTCATTTGATTTCCTCACAATGATGGCGTCCGTCATATCCGTAATAATGACCACCAAACCAAATTTCAGAGTTTAAAAAATTTTTGATAGGAAACTTAAAGATATTACCGTCACATGGGGACAATGTTTCATGTTCGCCATTTATGTCCGGGACACAATATTTTAGGGCTATTGGTAGATATTGGCACGAGCTGACTGTAAAAATGCACTAGCTTGCGAGTCCATTTTGACAGCCAACTGGTGCCAATATTTACCAATATAAGTTCAATAACCTTTTAATAGTTGTTAAATTATATCCCTTTTCACTCAAAATACTCCAAAATATACGATAATTCATCAAAATTGGCATATATGGTGAAAGTGTTCAATATCAGCATGCATTTCTTAATATAAATTGGCGAAGTCAACAATGTGTTAAACGTAATCATAATCCAAAACATATACAAAGTCGAGTGTAGGGCAACATAGACCTCCGAAAAAAGCTAAGGCAGGACCAGGCGCCATGGAGGAATAAGCATCCTTTACTGACCGGTCAGTCGAAACATGGTAAACGGGATTATTCATCGTCAAATCTGGTACGAAAATGATTCTAACAAAGGCTATGAAATAAATCAGTCAACATATGACTTAATGACAATTTGTAATCGCAAACAAGGTCATTATAGCGACCGTGGAATTTGCGAAATCGCTATAACCATGCAACATCAACTTTTTAGTTAGCAGTTGGCCTCGCTTTAAAAAGTACTTATATGCATGATATGCTCTTGCGTATCTAATCAACTGGGAGACATACACACCATAAACAGGTGATAGTGGTATATTACTAAATATAAAAAGGAAAGTTGACGATTGCAAAGTTAAAGTCATCACGTTTATCATATAATGTGGTTGTCAGTCTGCCATTAGAGTCAATATTATGTAAAACATCCAAATATTAAGAAGACATGTCCGATTCTGTGGTGTCCTTTATTTCGAGTTCGTCGGAATATATCATATGGACATAATTATGAAAATTCTGATTGTTAATTGATAAGACATCATCAATATATCTATGTGTAAGGTTGAAGGACACGGGAAGTTTTTTGTTTTTATCCCGTAACAGTTTTTGAACAAATTCTACTTCGTATGAATATAAAAATAAGTCTGCCAATAACTGTTAAATATTAAACCCACCATTGATGCATGAAGCAAACTGATTTTGTGAATGGGAACATCATAATTTATGTACAGTGATACATTTTGTTTAAGTAAATTATTATTTGTTTTTAGTACAATATATACTCAAATACCGGCTCTGTCAGATTCGGAGGACCGTCGTCTGCCATTAATTATGTCACTCGGAACTCCGCGCGTGGCTCGTACCTCGCACACTGACCTCGGATGTGATCGGATTGTATTTGAATTCACGTGTTCAAAACAAAATATCCGTTTCGTCGGCTTCACTTGCCAGACCAATATATCAACATGACAACGGTTGCAAATAACTTACAATTATTCCCTTAGTGAATGCCAAGTCCATTTTTTCTAAACTGCATCAAACAGCCGAAGCGGAGTGGACTGAATAAACAGGTACTTCCGGCGAAGAAATGTATCAATTCGATGCATACCCTTACACCATTCACATCCGAGGTTTATACGGAGCGTAGCGGAGTTAGCCGAGGATTGCCGATTGTGTTTATGTCGGTTAATAGTGAACGCTCATACTCGGAATGTTTCGAGTGCACACAATTTACGCAATGGAAAGTTAGCTTTCAATGAATTCTTAGATATTGAATGCTAACACTCTCTAAATTTTACGCAGATTTTATAACGGACTATTTGTTAACTATATAATAAAGGTACGATATAAACAATATCGGCCAATTCTATTATACTAGATTTTGCACCGACCGTGGTTGTGATTAGATCTAGTAGATGCCCTTATGAAATTGAAAGCATTCGGTCACGTCAATATCGTCATGATGTTGTTGATACTGTCATGTTGCTGTCATTGTAGTCATGCTGCTGTTGATATCGCCATGCTGTTGTCATTGTAGTCATGCTATTGTCGATATCGCCATGCTGTTGTCGATATCATTGATATCGACATCGTATTTAGTCTTGGACATGTATTTAGGTGTTTGCACGTAAAATTTTTCACTTTCCTTTACAACATAGTGGAAAGAGAAGTCCATAAAATTACATTTGGCACACTTTTAAAACTCAGTTAACTGTTACGAAACTAGTTGATTTACCTACATAAGTAAACGTAAATTAGTCAAAGCACCTTGAAAATAGTCCCCACAACCAAATTTACAGAAGTTCAGTCAACCATGAATATTTGTTTGATTACGTCAACCATTACCAAAAGTAAAATTAAATTCCCCAGGCTGACAAAAACAATTGATCCTGCCCAATATTCTCTAGCTACTCGTTTTCGCGAAATAACTCTATGTTCCCTTTTCTATTTTGAATACTGCAGCAAAAGGATGCATTAAATTAGAACAAGCCACTTTATTTGTCTAATTCCGCAGTAGATTGGCCATCAACGATCTCTGTTAAATGTTAATGATGGCACTGCGATCACTAAAAGCCATTAATGGGTAACAATTTCTGTTTTAACTGTCGGAGAATGTCACTTACACAATCTCCGAGGCCATCATACAACTTTTTTTTTCTCGCGGAGGTATAAGGCCCGATTACGTTTTTACGCCAACTCACTGTCTCATTTATGGCGCTTTGATTATGTTGTAGCAGGGGGGATTAGCGGAGATTGTTATCTGTTGTCGCGCGTTTTCGCGAGATCAAAACAAAAGGAGTAAGATAAATAAAAATTGGTAGTTGATCAACGATTTTATTTTCAGTTGGGGGGTGGTGGCTTTCAATTATGCATGCAATAAACATGTACAAGGCATATCTTATTAATTGATCAGAATGTGCAATGAATATTCACAAGCATGCGTTTCAATTAAATGGACCCAAATTGTTCTACTCCCGGTTGAATTTGAAACAAAAAACTTTCTAAAAATCTATTTGGAGAAATAAAGACAGAAACATGTCGTTTAATGTATTACAGATCCATTTCCAATGCAAACGCTTGATAGACCTAACACAGAGCACTATCAAAGAAATGCATCCTAATTTTTGTCTGCAATGAATGTCATAAAGATATTGATAACCTCTTTAAAATCAAGAAGCGATATTGAAGCCGCTATGTATCAGTGAAACAAATGACAACAATTTGATTGCATTGTTACAATTTTCATTAAATGACTAATTAGTGAAATATCTATTTTTAAAAGAGAAGTGTTTATTACGTTGATACGCATGTCTGAACGAATAGATCGACCACGATGACTGAGCTTTTTTTTTTTTTTTTTTTTTTTTTTTTTAGAAATTGTTTTCTTAACTTTCTTGTGACCATTCCCTGTATTTTGAAAGATACACAATTATTTGATTGAAAATAACAAACAACAAAATTTTCCATTCAAACGTGACGAATCTACTTGTACATTTCAAGGTACCCTTGTCGCAGAACAAAATGGAATATACTAATTAGGAACAGAAAATACTGGAATAAAAGTTAAATAAATTGGTGAGGTGATAAGATTATAAATGACCATTTAGACAAATTACTGAAATTGGGTTGGAGTGGTTTGGAGTGGAGTGAAAACAAGACTAATTAGTTTTTCTGCAAGGATCTATACAATCTGATTAAATCCAAATCTTTGATCCGCTCCGATATTTTGATGTCGCTAATCCAAATCTTAACGATATCAGAATACCGGGGCGGATCAAAGAGATTGGAATCACAGCCAATTAAAGCCACGAAACCCGTACTGGATCTGTCGAACGTGAAATTTGTTTACCATGGCATAAACATACAGAAAGCCACGCGTACTACCCCCCCCCCTCCCCCCGCGTACATGTTCCTTGTTGATACACAAACGCACGAACAGTAGTGAATTATATTTTCTATCGTTTCAACATTCTTTGCTTAGCTTGCTAAATCGATGGATTTTTAATTTTTAATTTTTTAATAAGAGTTGGGCAAATACGAACCCCATGGATACACCAGAGGTGAAATCAGGTGCCTAAGAGGAGTAAGCATCCCCTGTTGACCGCTCATACCCGCCGTGAGCCCATTATCTTGCTAAGGTGAATGGAGTAATTAGTAATCAAAATCAGCGTGTATAAAGAAAGGCTTAACGTCAGACAGAACTTGACCCAATGGCAGGTTGTATGGGCAAACTAGATCGTTATATAATGACCAAAGAATTTGCAAAATGCTTACTATAAACGTGACTGTTGTCACCACTGCAACGACTGATGGGTATTTTGAATTTGAGAGCTTCTAGTCTCCTATTTTACTATCTTACTTAAAATTGAATCTTTAAGTTTTGCAAATTCGTTAAATTTAAAGTATCAGGGTGTTCCTCCCTAATTTAGACATTAGTGCGCATGATTATGTTGAATTTTTCATTCATAATAAAGTGTATATCTCCTTATTTGTAAGATACTACAGCAGTATAAATACACACTGGACAGCGCAAGCGAAACCTAACGAAATTAAGACCGTCTGAAATTAATTCTATGTTTAACGTCAGATCTTAATTTTAAAACCTACCAAGGAGGAAAGACATCAAGAAACAAAATCTTACATGATCACTTATGAATGAAAATCCGTCTATTTCAAAACACCAAAAACAATGTATGCATAATTTTCGGACGTTTAGATGATTTAAAGAAAACCTCTACCCAGATAAAATCTCGAGGGATCAATTTTATTTCTTAGTGAATGCTGTATATTGCCTATGTTTTGTCACCAAACATAAAAACTCATTGCAACTGGTAATTTGAATGCGGATTTGTTTGTTTTTGACAAACGGAGATATCCCTAAAACCTACGCGCTCGAATGACGTTAAACGAAAATTAATTCAGAATAACCTAAGTATGTTTGAGAATTGAAATACTACTAGTGGTACAGTTAATATCACTCCCAAACCTAACACATCATATTACATCGAATCGATCCTTTCAATTCATCATGGCCTGAATTTCATTGTACAAGTAATTTCCTAAAACTTCAAACGCCCATAAATTTACAGTTCAATAAACGGAATTTGTTTTGAAGACTGAAACAAGGCTGCAGGTGCGCGTTCTCCGAACGAAGGTCTAAATGTCCGTCACGGAGTGATGCACGCAAGAAAATGAATCAGATATACAATTGGTCTATTGTCTTTAGAAGCTTGGATTTTTTTAATTACAGTGTTAATTACTTCAACTCGAAAGAACCCTCAGCTCTGTACTTGAAATTTGATAACATTTCTACCTACCTTAATTGCTGTTACCGTGGATGTGTAGATATGTTTCTACTCCCACGCGATCCGAATTATTTGCCTGATGTAGGTGATAGGTACTGATTTCCAGTTCTGTCCTGTTCCTCTATACTGGTATGTTAAAACAAGTTATATTTCCTGGTGGAAAGACGTGTAATATCAACATACCTGTAAAAAGTAAAACGCATTCACTTTTCCAGTTTTCGTGCCATTGTTTTTTGCAGAGTCTAGAAATAGACACGCTTTATGAAATTCGACCGCATTTTGATAAGTACGTTGATTTATCTCTGACTACCTTACTGTTTTAGATTTTGTCAATATTTTTTTTAATGTCAACATGAATAAAATGGTTGTACGACGAGATTTACAACACGGGGTTCCAGTTTTTGGTTTTTATATTATATTATATTATATTATATTATATTAATATTATTTATATTATATTAATATTATATTATATTATATTATATTATATTATTATATTTCTAATTTTATTTTATTTTATTTTTATTATTTTTTAATTGTAATGTCTTCATTTCTATTGGTAAGAAACAACACCACATTACTTTTTATAAACAATGAATTGACCTGATGTTTCCTAAAAATAGAAGTTAATTGACCTGATGTTTCCTAAAATAGAAGTTAACTGACCTGATGTTTCCTAAAATGCACCACTTCGTTATCCTTTCTCTTCTATTGTGACGTCACAATTATAGTGCTAATCCTTTCAGCTTTCCATTCTGACGTCACAATCACAGTGCTAAAATCAATGATTTAGCGTTGCATTATTATACTAAATATTGTGATAGTTATTGCACGCAAAACTGTTTAAAAAATAAAACATTATAGCATGTTGATTTCGGTCAATTCATGGTTTTACAGCACCAACCCTGAGTACAATATAGACCTCGAACTTCGTTCTCGTCAATATTTGTACTCAGGTTGGTGCTATAAAACCATGAAATTGACCTCTTCAAACATGCTATAATTGATATAATAATTATAATTATATTTATTATATTATATATTATAGTATAGTATATATGTATAGTATAGTATGTATATTATATCATATTAAGAGTTGAAATATATTGCCACAGGTATAACTACCCCTCCCTTCTGATTTTTTTTTTTTTTTGGCTGCGAATTTTTATCAGATGTATGGATTCTCTGTCTATCACATCCTTATTTTAATTCTTGTAACCGTTGCACGCTATTTGTAAGCTTTAGAGATCGGTCTTTCACCGGTTATAATAAATACACACGGTACAAAACAAAACTTGGTAAACAGTGTGCCCCAGCTTCGGGGCACGTCAGCGTTACATAAGGAACATTAATGGCAAGCGGCAGGTCAGGAAAATTTCATACTACATGTCTCTTCAACCCCAAACCTATCTCATCTCTTTTATTTTGCAAGATCTGATAGCCATCGAAAAAGGATGCCACGGAGTACGAATTTGTTACGCGTCGTATGATTGGTGCACGAATAATCCCGAAACCATTCGGATAATCCCAAGACTAAACAGTGTCAACTCACTGGCGCGTGCGCAAACTGACATTTCCCCTGTAGCATCCGCTTCTTTTCTGTGGACCTCGGGGTCGACACAAATATTTTGAAACTGAAAGTTGTTTTTTTTACTTTTTATAGTAAAAATTGCAGTTTTTGTAAACAGTAATCTTAAAAGCATTAAAACATCTGCTGGACTCCAACCCGCGGTCGACCTAAATCAGCAGTCACCATGGTAACCGACTGAGCTATCCAGCTAGTCAAGATTTAACAGGAATCTACAAATAGTGCAAATAGAAACCAACCAATTAACGATATAGTAGAGCACTCTCCCTTGAGTAATATACTATTTTTTTTCATTTTACACATGATATGTTTCGGTGTTTCGATTACTCGCCCAAGGTTGTCAAACTTCATGGTGTGCAGCTTTGCACGGGGTATTTTCTTCTATTGATTGCCAATGTTTATTGACAGCAAAAGACATATCGCTAGTGGTGTATCTGAAATTCTTGACGTCAGTAGCATGTACAACATGGTGCTACTGTATAGAGAATATGCAAAAGAATTTTCTGTATTTTTCCTTAGCAACAAACGAATTTGCTATCAAGGTACAAAGTAACTGTTTCTTTTGTTCTTGCTTTCTCCAGCTGCTCCTTTGCACGAATAAAAGATGTAGAAAGGGTACATTGAATGATATATGAATAACAGTATACTTATATAACACTGATTCGAGAGTAAAATCATCAATTATATACAACATAAACTCAGAAATCCTACTTGGATTATCAATTCGTTCTAATGTCTGAGTGTTTTGTGCACCCAATTGTTAGAGCAAGATATCTTTGTTAATCATAATTCAACCACGGAATTTATGTTCAGGTGCTATGGGAAAGCGAACCCTGTAAATCGCCTGTTGTACCGGTGTCCGAGCATCATGTCTTATCTTGTGTAGATCAAACTTTCGAGACAGGTTAACAGGATGACTGGAACGAAAATACTTGAATTAAGTGTGCACTACTTTTACACCAATTAAGTGTACACTAGTATACCAATTACATGTACGTGTACATTAATTTATGATATTAACACAATTTTGATGTAAAGCAACAAATCGGCTGCACTGAATCTTTTTAAAGAAACGACCAACATGCCTTG
>CAJDSM010017447.1:692-26972 GCA_903981925.1 Ostrea lurida | reverse complement strand
GAGAGGAGAGAAGTTTATAAAGAAGGGATCCGCCGATTTGCATTAAGTCTAGCAAAGACTATATTGTGAAGTACGCAATTAAGGGAAGAACATATGCATGTCACAGGTCAGTGATTTTAAGATGACCCTAAGCTCGGAGTAGCATTATGAGTATGTAAATACATGTCGGTATGACCTCATTATCTCTCGAAATCGCATTGTGGACTATTATAGCGCACAACATAGTTGATCTCAGATATTCCTGCATTCGGATATCTATGTATAGATGGGTAATAAATTAAATATATCACACAGAATAATAGGTTTTATGAGCTTGCAGTTAGGTGATGCTCGATTCAAATCTAAGTTTCAGCGTGTAATAACCCATCTGTGAGTTAAATCATTATTGAGATACTCTTGTTTGCGGGAGGATATTTAATTATATAAACCCAGGATGCGTACTTTGACTGTTAACAACATGATATATCAATAGGTTTCCATATTGTTCACACCTTTTTCTGTCCTGTGAAGACCGATGTTGTTAATTGTCATGTTATCTAGATAGCCGGTGACTGAATAATAAAGCGCTTGAGACTGTGCTCATTATTGATTTCATGGTGTGGTAAATACCACCTCACACAATTCAAACTTTTACATACAGGAGAGGAGTGATTTCCACAAAAACGAACGCATTCCTCTGGTCAAAACGCTAACATCAAACACCCCGCAATACCAACTTATTGCCTTTTACAAACCCCATAAAATTTGCTCTTTATAACCACAGAAATTTTAGGCCGCAACGAAAAATTATGGTGTAAATGTACACGTGTACTTAGTTTCTAATCTGATTTCTCTGTGAAGCATTTTTTCATGAATTATGCATGAATTATCTTTGTTAAGGCTATTTATTATAGACCATACCAGCTTTATTATAAAATTCGGTTAACTTTGGTAAATCCTGCTAAAGGTAGTATGACATGCATACAAGCAAGGCAATATTGATGTGCTTCTGTTATTTTTTAATACAAGACAAGGATGTTTCAGGGTTCGGAATGCTCACTGTGTGTTCTGGCTTTAGCAAATTTTGCTGTTTTATATATAGGCTTTGACTATGAGCAACACGAAGCAAGAAAAGGTGCGGACTGTTGGGTGAAATAGTGAACTTGAGATGGTCAGTGGACACAGGAGAAATGTCCAGCCGCCTTATAGCCGGTACGCTGTGGGCTGCTGCGGTCTATTCCGTGCTGCAGATAGGTGTCGCTCTGTACTTCCGTGTATGACACGGTGCAATATGCAATGCTCGGCAGGGTGCTAAGGCTTCCCTGATTCTCCTGTTTCCGTCAACGTGGCTTCATGCATGAGTAAAAATGCAGAAATGTCGCAGAAAGACAGAGGAATGAAAGAAAAAGACAACCGAATCAAACTGCTGACAGAAGTCCTGAGATGGTAATCGAAGGTAGCAATGCCTCATTTGATAAGGATAGTTGTTTTATTTATGCATCATTCTAAATATTTTATCGGTGCGTCGTAATTACTTTTAGTCGGTAGGTTTTACATATGCACTTTAATATCACTTTAGTGTTTTTTCACTACTCTTGTTCTGCTAATTAATGTGCAGGGTGTATATGTAATACTAAATGATGAGTACTGATTATTGTACTATTTATTTCTGTATTTGTCACTGTACTGTTGTTCAAATCCTCAAGTGCCCTTTTTATGGAATAATGGTTGAAGTTATATCTTCAAAAGTGCTCTTAATTTTGATTCAATCAATTGCGTTTTAGTGTCCTTTTCTTCTAAACATTTGTCCATACCCGCTGTAAATGAATATTTGGGTGGGGGTGGGGGGGGGGTATATTGGAATCAGTATGTCATCTGTCTAACTCTCCATCCATCTGTCTGTGCATTGACATGATTTTGTTCAGTCTAAAGCCCTGCTGGGGCTGGGGCGTGATGGGTGGGGGGTATTATTCTCAAATGAACAGCTGTAGTTCAGTAATCTGTTGTGCTGAATTTTCAATTGATACATATATATAACATTATTGTGAAGATACACTGGTCTCTTGTTTAAAGTAGCAAAAGTTGGGGATATTAAAACCTTCCACTCGTCTGTCTGGAACACTTTGGTTTCTGAATGTTATCTCAAAAACCAGTTCACACATGCACCCACCCACCCACCGAGAGTGTCTATGATGTATACATGTCAGCTTTAAATTCTTATTAAATTGCTTGTTCTTTGTAGATTCTGAAATTGTATGCATGGGAAATGTCATTCAAAGAGAAGATTGAAGCGATCCGTAATGTGGAGTTGGATATTCTGAAGAGGGAGAGCATCATTAGTCTGTTTTTCTGGTTCTCTTGGATTCTGGCTCCATACATGGTAAATACAACTCTTCAAAGATAGGAATTCATTCTTTGAAATTTACAATATGGATCAATAAAAATTAGGAACTAAATGCAGATTTGCATAGATGTGATCCTGTTGTCATTTGATAAAGTTAATATCAAGGACATTCTCTCTAAAATGATTTTTTTGACTCCTTGATATGAAGAGCGCATACATGATTTCCTAAATAGTTTTGAATTTTATATTCTAGCAATATTATCTGTTGTGTTTCAACCTGTGTAGCTCAGGGGTTAGATCAACTACAGTGGAATCATTCAGAATTCGTGGTGGCTCAGTTTTCGTGGAATTAGTGGGTACCCCTCACCCACGAATTTACATCCTCAACAAATAAAGACATATCAGAGTCATCTTTCTTACAAGTCTATAAATCCACGAAATTACATCCCTATGAACCCGTAAAATTCAGCAATCCACAAAAATTGGCCCCCACAAATTTAGATGATTCTACAGTAAATAGTTATGCAAGGGTGACAGAATGCAAGTGAATCACAAAAAATTATCTATCATTGACATATATTGTGCATGTTTTTTAATAATGCAATAAGACTTTTATTATATATTGTTTATTGCCAGGTTTCTATGTTGACCTTTGGTGTGTACGTGTATTCCACGGATGCACATTTCCTTTCCCCAGAAGTGGCATTTGTTGCAATCTCCCTGCTGAATATCTTGCGCTTTGCCGTGAATGTTGCACCAATGATGATGACGGAGGCTGTGAAAGCTGTGGTATCATTGAACAGGCTCTCCAAGTTTCTGAACAACCAGGATCTGGACCCAGAATGTGTGACACATGATTACATGGAAGGTACAGTACTGCTGACATTAAAGAAAAAAAAAAAAATAGAGATATAAAGTTAAATTATTGGTAGTAATTTCTCATTTGGTTTAAAAATTCCATAGTTTGATATTTTAGTGATAGATTTGATCTCATGCTATTTATCATTTGCCAGACATTTTCACAGCATGTTCTTCAGATTTATTATTACATTTATGTGGGGGGGGGGGCCTTCATAGAGAGGATTAAATTGCTAAATACAGTCAAAAATTAAATCGACATTTGAATGTAACAATTCTTTTTCAGAAGATGCAATTACAATAAAAGATGGGAGCTTCATGTGGGATCCTGAAGTTGGTGAATGTTTGAAAAAGTAAGAATAACATTGTCACCTACTTTTGTTTAAAAACATAATCTTGATTTGTGTTGACAATCCAATGTTTGTTATATTGCGCAACATATGCAAATATTGCTAAAGATATTTGTTTTAGATACATGTAATTACATTAAAATGTGTATGCTAGAAAAGATGAAACCTTTTGCTTTCTTATTACAGATACATGTAAAATGTTTCTGTTTGATAAGCATTTTTTTTTTTCAATTTTTTGTTCATAGAATTTTTGCTTGAAAATATGGTAAAACAATTGTTAAATTTTGATTTTATACAAAACAATACCCATAATTAGGTTGGATGCTTGATTAGAATAGAAAATACATAAATTTAATTGATTAAAACAGGTTTTAAAACAATAATTATTTGAAACATTTCAAATACACATATTTTGAATAATCGTCATTACTAAACATGCTACATAAGTTCTAGAATTATCTAATATTATTTTACCACTAAGTGCCGTTGGATAATCCATTTACTATATATTTTTTTCTTCATGCAGGAAATTTTCAAGGGCATTAAATAAACATATATCTTGTAAGAAATATAAAATCATATGTAAGTGCATGTACTTGTGCAGATGTCCTCTTTCTTACAACATTGCATAATAAGTCTTTGTATATTTTTTTTCTTCATAAAGTGTTCTCAACCAAAATTGTCACAGCTTTACATGTAGTTTTCTGATGTCAGCACTACAACGTTCATTCATTGATTAAGTGTACATAATCTTTTCCTCTGTCCTGATTGTGGAATAAGGACAATGCAAAGAAAACGCCCAAGATACTCTGACTAAATCCTGCAGTCATCCTATATTAACTTATTAAGTGCCATTTGGTTTGCACTCGCCTTTGCAATACATTCACACTCTGCTTTCACTTACCATTTACCAACTTCCGATCAGCATTCACACACTATTTACTCTGTATTTACTCTCCATTCGCTCATCATTCATTCACCATTCAAGTTGGACAGGATACCTTTCAGAGACTAATATTTTACTTACTGATGAAATGAAATGGTCGTATGTTTTACAGATCTCTTTTTTAATTTAACTTTAGGTATCATACAGTCTGATTGATTTATTGTATTGATGCGTTTCTTTCATTTTATTTCCAGCATTAATTTGACCGTGGATGAGGGGAGCCTGGTGGCTGTAGTAGGCCAAGTGGGATCAGGAAAATCCTCCATACTGTCAGCCATATTGGGAGAAATGATCAAGGTCAAAGGTCAAGTCAATGTCAGGGTAAGAAGTTTTTCTGCCCAAATAACAAATGACAACTATTTGTATGTATTGTACATTTCTAAGTTGTTTTTAAGTGTGTACTGATATTTGATTAATGAAAAGGAAATGCTTGTACACCACAGGGCACTGTTGCATACGTTCCCCAGCAGGCATGGATTCAGAACAATAGTCTACAAAACAACATTTTGTTCAGCAAGCCAATGAAATCTGCTTTCTACCAAAAAGTGATCAAGGCTTGCGCTCTACAGCCAGACATTGATATTCTGTCATCAGGAGATGCGACAGAAATAGGGGAAAACGTACGTGATCTTTCATTAGAATGAACATTATTCATTAACCCCTTTACAACCAAGGTGCAGGTGATATATTAAAATGCCTGTGTGTGTGCAGAAAAATGTGGGCACCAAAAATATAGGAAAGAGGAAGATTCCTTTAGAGTTTTGGGTCAGAAGTTGTGAGGTTATAGGTCCCAATCAGTGATTAGCAGTAATAATGCTGTGGACACATCATAGAAAGTACCATTCCAATTTTCTTTCCTATGTTTGAAAGAGAGATAGTAGCTAGGGAGAGAAGGAGTTTGTAGGTCAAAAAGTCAGAGGTCAAAGTCACAGTGATCCTAGTTCCATCTTATTATTATACCCCGGCCATGCAACGAAGTTGTTTTGACCCATTGGTCTGTCTGTCCTCATGTCATAGCATGTTGTGGCCTGGATAGCCTTTTTATTTGTTGATGGATTTCCAGGAAACTTTGGGAAAATGTTAGTAATAGTAAAAGCTTGGTAGGGATTGATTTTCAGACATCTGTCAAGGGAGACCATTTTCTGGGGAGGGGTCGTTAAATATCATGGATTTTTGTGTACAGCATGTTGTTGCCTGGATAGTGCTTTCATTTATTGATGAATTTCCAGTAAACCTTTGGAAGTTGTCATTCATAGTAAATGCTCTAGATGGAATTGACATTTTGGGGTCAACTGTTATATAGTGGGGTATTGTGAGTGTGCTCACAAAGGTTCTTTAATTGCAACAGCAATATTTCTAGGAAATTGAGAGAAAGATCCCTGTTGACTTCAAGGTCAGATTCAGTGATTGAGTGTAATGTAGACACTATATACAAGAGAACCATTCTAGTATTTGGTACAGTGATAGCAGGTAGAGAAATGAAAATCCTACTGGTACCTTAATAACTTAATAACCTAAGTCTTGGGTTGTGAAAGGTATAGCACTTCAGTGATATTTCAGTATGAAAAATTCAAAGGGACATCAAATAAATGAGCAATCAGACTGGATTCAGAGTTAATAGTTACAATGTAGAGAGAAAAGTCCCTACAGTACACCAGAGATTTTCATTTTAAAAAGTCATAGGTCAAGGTTAAAATGTCATAAGTCAAGGTCACAAACATGTTAGAATGTAACAATGTTGTTGCCTCCGTGTAAGGTATCAGAGATGCTGTTGATCAGTTTATAAATCAAAAGACCATAGGTCACTGTTTGGTAATGTGGATACATCTGGGGAAAAAAAATACATAATTTTTCAGACTTGTAAGTTGAAAGTTTTAAATGATAAGAGCTTTAATTTATTCTTCAGGGCATTAACCTCAGTGGTGGACAAAAGCAAAGAGTTAGTTTGGCCAGAGCTGTATACCATGACTCGGATGTCTATCTTTTAGATGATCCCCTGTCTGCTGTAGATTCCCATGTGGGCAAACATTTGTTTGATGAAGTAATAGGAAATACAGGGCTGCTCAAAAGAAAGGTAAATAAAAATAATGAAGGTTCATTGAGAAAGACTAAATAGTTACTCTGTATGATTCCACATATTTCAAATTCTGTGATAATTAATTTAGTTTTCAGATTGGTTAAACTCCTAAGTAAAATCAATCAATTAAGAAATGACTGTTATAATTTTCAAGTATTTACCAGAAGATTGAAACTGATGTTGCCTATTTGCAAACTATTAACGCGTAGCGGATTATATTATAGTTGCAAATAGGCAACATCGGTTCAATCTCCGGTAAACTTGAAAATTATAACAGTCATTTCTTATAATTAAATTTCCGACTATTTTGAAGTCGTAAACTTGATTTCGAAGCTCTGAATAACAAAAATAAATGTCAAAGTTCATGTCGTAGGAATTTAGCTTCAACCGACGTCATAATAACGAATCGATCATTTGTCTGTGACGTATAGAATTGTGACGTACGAAGTTCAGTCTATACGGTATGAACCGTAAAATTAGGGTTTACACGGATATAAACCTGAAAAATTGTAATAGAACAGATAGGGAGACCGTGGTGCAAAATTTAATTATTCAATAATGCCACAAGTTTACCTGGCGCATCTTTTTGGTCAACTTTTGCTGGTTTTTCGTATGAATCAAGCATGAAGACACAAAATTAAAGCAGTACAGGTAGAAGTTTTATGATACACACATGTAGGAATGTATTAGAAAACTTGTGTATCTGTAGACAAGAGTTTTAGTCACCCATGGAGTCCACTGGCTTCCAAAAGTCGACAAGATAATCGTGCTGACTAATGGCAGTATAACCGAGGTAGGGACGTACGAGGAGCTCCTGGACCACGCCGGGCCGTTCGCCGAGTTTCTCACCACGTACCTGACATCAGACAAAGAGGAGGAGGAGAATGAAGAGGAGGATGAAGAAGGTGGGGGTATTAAGAATTGGGACATACATAATGTCTCTCAATAACAGAGACATATATAACGGAGATAAGCAACTAACCACAGAGCTACCCAGGCTGATTTATGGTCAACTTTGGTAAAATTACCACAGTGGTAAAATTTATACTACAGAAGAAATTTAAATCTAGTTTGGAAATAACAAGCACTCTTCATATTGAGGAGGTGAAAAAATAAATGTATAGAAGCTGTCAGAAATGTGGTGTACATCCTTAACTCTATAAATGTAGAGAAACTGTCAGAAATGTGGTGCACCTCCTTAACTTTATAAATGCATCGTTAGGTGCCTTGTGAATAATGCATATTCATGAAGAATTCATGTATCGGCTTATTTTATAAGTTCTTTGTAATTGTTCTACTGTCAGGAGTTGTAATGGAGGTAATTGTTCAGTGAAAAATTCTCATGAATGTGTTTTAATTCTTTTTTACACTAGCTGGGATCTTTATTTTTTAGTGAATTTTCTCAAAAGAAAAATACTAATCTGTAGAAAGAAAATAAATGTGTTAAACACAATGTCTGCCAAATTGACCGGCAAATCTGCTTTATTTGAATCTCTTTTTTTTTTATAGTGAGAGAAGTCAAGGAGAAAATTTTGCAGCGACTAAAATCGGTGGCTTCAGTAGATGAGAGTGATGACAAAAAGAATATTTTAATGCGACTCAAATCTGTTACTTCAGAGGAGGAGAGTGACGGCAGAAGGTACAATACTGTAGACATATTTAATTTCGTAGGGAAAAAAAATTGTTGTTTTTGTAGCGATTATGATTTTGTGTGGATTAACTTTCGTTGTTTGAGATCACTTCAAAATCTAAAGAAAAAAAATTATATGCATGCAGTTACCAAGTATAAACATTGTTGACTATCTGCTGCTTAAACACCATAATTCATTTGGCAATGCCATTTATATTTCAAGCATGCTGACGTTATCACCTATTCCAAAATCATTGTTCAGTGATGTTGCAAATGCTTGGGTCATTTAATTGTTTTGCCCAAGCCATTAGGCTGTTTAGATGATTTTTATTGTAAATTCTGTTTGTTGATAAAATTTGCAAAAAATCTGATGCCCATGCCTGGCTCCATGTTCATATTGCACATCTGATCAGGAAAAATATTTCCTTAGCCTCTATGAAATGATTATATTAACAAACAATATATACCCCCCCCTCCCCCCTATATGAAAGAACATCAGCTATGTGCGCTTAATGATTAACAGTATATTAGAAATAAATTCATGGCTTCGTATATGGCCTAGGTTTCATATCACCTGAAGAAGACATGAATACTGACATAGTGCTTGCGAATCTACAGATATCTTAAAAATGACATTGTTACACGGATGGGTTTTGTCTCAGTGGCATATCAGAACTTTGTGTGCTTGAGCATTTAGCTGTAATTGGTATATCTTCCTGCGCTTTGTCGAGTTAGTGTCTTATATTTACATTCACTGAGTCTTTTCTCTTATAATTTCTTTGAAATTGACATGGCATTTATCATCATAAATGCATGTTTGTTGCAAACTGAGTTGGATCTGGTTTTTGTAGTGTCACCTGTCCACATAGTCATTACCATATATGGAGTGATTCTAGGTCAAAGGTTGAATTGGCTGTTCTGTTTAAGTACCGAAATGATCAACATTATGATATTTTAGTACTTAAATCTAGTTTATATGTTTAGAAAATGCACGAAAATATAAATATAAACAATAAAATGCTTTCTTTGTTGGTTTTTGGGTGATGAAGGAAACTAGATTGCAGAGAAAATTTCCATAACCCGCTAACGCGGGTTATGAATTTTTTCTGCAATGCTAGTTTCCTTCATCACCCAATAACCAACAAAGAAAGCATTTTATTGTTTATAAAGATGACTAGTACTAGTGTGTGTTTATGTGTGTATGTTTGTGGGTGTATGTAATCACCAACATAATTTTAGAAAATATATTTGTGTCAGTGTAATTGGAAAAATCTTTTGAATTATAATTATATGAATAATGATTTGATCAGGGTGTCGGAGTCAGAGGGAGAGAAAAAATTGCTTCGGCAGCGCAGTGTCGCTAAAAAGGAGGAAAAGGCAGCAGGAAAAGAGATCAAACCTACAGACAGTCATAAACTGATCGAAGAGGAAAAGGCGGAAATCGGCAGTGTAAGACGAGAGATTTATATCACTATTATATCATCACATACAAACTCAGGAGCTTAACAGTAAAGCATTGCCCATCAACCTGTAGCTATAGAGTAAAACATAAATCATCAGAACTTTGTGAGCACACTAGTAATTTGGAATAATGCTAAAGTCTTCATCACAAGAATTTAATTCTTCTGTCTGTATTTTACAATAATGCAAAAGCATTGATCACCGCAATAGATAAATCTGAATCCTCAAAGCAAAAATATCAATTACATGTACTTCATTATTTCACATGAATTACAAAATTATTTTGAATCTGTACACTTAATCCTTATAAAATGTTCATTATATTAATTATTATTTTTTTAATTGTTCTTTTTTAACGAACAGGTCAAGCTGAGTGTGTTTGTAACCTACGCTCGAGCGATAGGAACCCCTTACTTTGTGTTGTACCTGGTGCTGTATGTTTTATTCACGGCCGCTAGTGTATTTTCCAACACCTGGATAAGTTACTGGACAGAAGACGAGACCTTAAATAACGTTACTGTGTTTGGGAACAGTTCGTTACGACGGGAGAAAAATGATTACTACTTTGGTATTTACGGTGGTTTGGGTGGAGTTCAAGGTAACTATAGGGTCAATATTATACTTCTTTGACAAAAACAAAAATGTTATTAGTGTGCTCTGAAAGCACTGTCATTGAAGAATCTGGCTATACATGTAATGCATATTATATGGATACAAGATACTGAAATTAATTTTGATTTGAGAATTGTATTCTAATTTGCTCTTTGATATAGCTTTTTATTTTCCACTACATATCATTATGTTCTAACTGAATGTGAACTTCATATTTTACCTTTTCAGCTGTTTTGATCGTTGTTCTACAAGTCATCTTTGTGTACCGCACTATCATAGCCTCACGAACCCTCCACCAGAAAATGCTGTACAGTATCGTACGGTCCCCCATGTCCTTCTTTGACACAACTCCTGTTGGCCGCATTGTCAACCGATTCTCCGATGACATCAGCACAATTGATGGGGAATTGCCTAACACCTTCTTTATGTTTATGGACTGCTTGCTTGTGGTGATTGGGGCCTTGGTAGTCATCTCGTTCAGTACCCCGATATTTATGTCCGTCATTCTGCCTCTGGGTATTCTCTATTTTCTGGTACAGGTATGACTTTTACTGGTTTATGTCTTTACCATTGAAAGCTTCAGAGTTCAAGCCTAGATAAAAATTGGAACTTAGGAAAAAAGCATCATAATTACATTTAAGGAATGAAGCTAATTTTTACTTAATCTAACTTTATGCAGTTTACGCTTTATAATCTGCGAAGTGGGATATTTTACGCGTAAACTACACCAAGTTATTATATCATATAACCTAGGTCAAAATTAGCTTCATTCCTTAATAATTTAATTTTACTTGTTACAAGCAATTTGATTGGCTGAAACAAGACAGAACACGTCACAGTGTGTTTGACGGTGTTGTTTCTACTTTGTTGCTACGGCAAAATTCGTCTGCCTTATTCAAAATCCTTATTATCTCAAGAGTTATTCATCATATTACGTTAAAATGCAATTTTCTGAATTAAATTATAAGGAATGAAGCTATATATTAGTAAGTGTTTAATGGATTTTGTTGCCGACTATTTGGCTAGTTATTGCTTAAAATTCTGTACTTGGCAGAGATTTTACATAACAACGTCCCGTCAACTAAAGCGACTGGAGTCGAAGACTCGCTCTCCAATCTACAGCCACTTTGGCGAGTCGGTCACGGGGGCCAGCGTCATCAGAGCCTTCGGGCTGCAGAACGAGTTCATCATGGAGTCCCAGAAACGAGTGGACACGAACCAGGTCTTCACATACGCCAGTAACACCGCTAACAGGTAAAACTGTCAGTAACACCACTAACAGGTAAATCTGGTCAGCACAACTACTAACAGGTACAACTGTCAGTAACACCAACTAAACAGGACAACTGTCAGTAACAACGCACTAACAGGTTATACTGTCAGTAACACCACTGAACCAGGTACAACTGTCAGGTAACACCAACTAAATCAGGTTAGCAAACTGTCAGGAACACCAAGCTAAACAGGTAAAATTGTGCAGGAACCACCAACTAAACAGGTAAAACTGTCAGGAAAGCATCCACTAAACAAGGTACACTGTCAGTAACAACCACTAACAGGTACAACTGTCAAGTAAACACACCGCTAACGAGGTTAACTGTCAGAACACGCAGCTAACCAGGTAACAACTGCAGTAACACGCACTAAACAGGTACAACTGTCAGTAACACCGCTAACAGGGTTTAACTTGTCAGTAAACACCGACTAACGAGGTACACTGTCAGTATACACCGCTAACAGGTAAACACTTTCAGCAAACACCACTAAACAGGTTAACTGTCAGTAACAGCCAACTAAACAGGTACAACTGTCAGTAACACCGCTAACAGGTTAACTGTCCAGTAAAAACACCAAACTAACAGGTACAACTGTCAGTAAAACACCAATAAACAGGTAACAGGAAACTGTCAAGTAACACGGCAACCTAAACAGGGTTTAACTGTCAGTAAACACCGCTAACAGGGTTAACTGTCAACAAGCACCCAGCTAACAGGTACAAACTGTCAAGTAACACCAACTAACAGGTAGCAAACTCAAGTAAACCACCAAAACTTAACAGGTAGCAACTGTCATAACACCTGCTAACAGGTTACAACTGTCAGTGAAAACCCACGGCGCTAACAGGTACAACTGTCAGCACACCGCTAAAAAAGGTAACAAAATGTCAGTAACATCACTAACAGGTAAAACTGTCAGTAAGCAACCGCTAACAAGTTAAACTGTCAATAAAACCACTAACAGGTTACAACTGTCAGTAACACTCGCTGAACAGGTTAAACTGTCAATTAACAACCACTAACAGGTACAACTGTCAGTAACACCGCTAACAGGTACAACTGTCCAGCAACCTACAGCTAACAGGTTACTGTCAGTAACACCAGCTAACAGGTACAACTGTCAGCAACACTACTAACCAGGGACAACTGTCCAGGGTAAAACACCGGCTAACAGTACAGACTGTCAGCAAACACCAACTAAACAGTTTTTTGCAAGCTGTCAAGTAACCCATCTAACAGGTACAAACTGTGCCAGCAACGAACCACTAAACATGGTACAACTGTCAGGCACAACCGGCTAACAAGTGAACAACTGTCCAGTAACACGCGCTAACAGGTACAACTGGTCCAGCAAAACACACTAACAGGTAAAACTGTCAGTAACAACGCGCTGAACAGGTACAACTGGTCAGCAAACACCAACTAACAAGGTACACTGTCAGGTAACACCACTAAACAGGTACAACTGTTCAAAGCACACCACTAACAGGTAGCAACCTGTCAGTAACACCGGCCTAACAGGTAAACTGTCAGTAACACCGCTAACAGGTTAACTGTCAAGTAAACACCACTAACAGTTTACACTGTCAGCCAACCAACTAACAGGTTAACTGTGCAGTAACACCACTAACAGGTACAAACTGTCAGGCAACACGACCACTAAAGCAGGTTAACTGTCAGTAACACCACTACAGGTAAACAACTGTCAAGTAACAACCAGCTAACAGGTAAGCAACTGTCAGTAACACCACTAACAGGTACAACTGTCAGCAACAACCACTAACAGATACAACTGTCCAACAAACACCAACTAACAGATCACTGTCAGTGAAATCACCGCTAACGAGGTACAAACTGGTCAGCAACACCTACTAACAGGTAACAGACTGTCAGTAAACCACTAAACAGGTACAACTGTCAGTAACACGCTACAGGTACAACTGTCAGAGACACGGCACTAACAGGTACAACTGTCAGAACACCGCTAACAGGTACAAACTGGTCAGCAACACTAAACTAAGCGGTACAGCTGTCAGTAAACAGCGGCTAACAGGTACAAAACTGCAATTGATGCCTTGTTGGCTATCAACGAAATATCTAGCTAGCAATGCATGAAATAAAATTTATGAAATTTCTAGCTAGCAATATATGAATTGCTTATCTAGCAATGTACATGTACGTAAAGCCTGGCTGACATTTATGAAATGCCTAGTGAACAACTTACAAAATGTAAAGTTAGCAAAATATGAAATGCCAAGATGGCCTAGCTAGCAATGTATGAAAAGACCCTTTCAATAAACTTTCAGAATTTAATTTGTATTTAGTTCATTTGTGAGATTTGTCATCAGTGATAATACTTCATGGTAAATGGAGAATTGATGTTGTAGGTGGCTTGGATTTCGGTTGGAACTCCTTGGGAATTTCGTAATCCTGGCGGCAATCATCTTTGCTGTTCTGGCCAGGGACACAATTAAGGGAGGAATAGTTGGTCTATCTATTTCCTATGCATTACAGGTAAGGCCATGCTGTGGAGTTTGAATATTTATTACCAAACTTGCCCTGTATAGATAGCACCCATTCCTTTAATATTTGCCTTGTATTCACCCTACAGATCACCGAGAACCTTAACTGGTTTGTGAGGATGGTGTCTGAGCTGGAAACCAATATTGTGGCTGTTGAGAGAGTGTCTGAATACACTAAAGTCCCGACAGAGGTATGAATTAAAGTCAGCCTATATGTACACAGTAGGAATTAAAAATGTCAAGCGTCCTAAATGTACGCAGGTAGGAATAAAATGTCAGGTCCATATATGTACGCAGTAGGAATTAAAATGTTAGCAGTTCCATATGTACACCAGGTAGGAATTAAAATGTCAGGTCCTATGTAATGCGTTAAAAGGTTGTTTTCTACAAGCTAGTATACAACTACAATGATTACATCTACCAATATATTTTTCAGTGATAAAGTTATGTTGTTTCCTTGCATGATTAAGTGAGAAAAAAACAAATTGTGATTTTACTTTTAAAATAATCATGGATTTACTTTTACCCTTCTTAAATCTGTGCATTAATACTTCACCTTTTTCGTTGTTTTTGCTAATTGTTGGGTTTCAATACGGGTGGCATGCATCAAATACAGTGGAATAAGAATATGTTAATCATCATTTATGAGACAGGTAGTAATGAAAACAAGATTTCTGCATGCATGGGTGATGTCACAATAATATGTATATAATTCACTTTTAAAAGTTTACAGTGTGTGTGTGTGGTTTTTTTTAATGAGGATGCAATTAGGGCCTGATATACAGATGTAGTAGTCATTACTTTTCAATTATGATTTGACTTTTATGTAGGCTGACCTCATTAATGAATACAATCGCCCCAAAGAGGACTGGCCCTCGAAAGGTGAGGTGGAGTTCCAGCATTACTCCACCAGGTACAGAAGTGGCCTGGACCTGGTGTTGAAAGACGTCAACTTCAGCGTTAATGGTGCGGAAAAGGTAGAGAGTACTATTATGAATACATTATTTAATGATTCTTGCAATGAATAAAGAAATCAGATTTAAGGTATTAAGACTTGGCTAAGACTTTAGATAGATTGTTGATTGGCTTGGTATCTATTCGTGGTTTTATGTGAACCACAGGTTGGCATTGTGGGAAGAACAGGAGCTGGGAAGTCCTCACTGACGTTGGCATTGTTCCGCTTGATTGAACCAACATCAGGTTCCATTGTTATTGATGAAGAAAATCTTGCTCACTTTGGATTGCATGATTCACGGTCACGCCTTACCATTCTTCCACAGGTATTTGTAGTTTAATCTTTTTTGTAGTAGTAATATGCTGGAAACTTGTTGGGATGTATTATAGGAATTTTTTTGAAACCACAAATATTTGACTCCAAGAAAATGTAGTACTATTAGTGGTGTAGAACAGAGAACTGTGCATTGAAAATTTTAAGCAAGGAGCAATTTCTACGTACTCTTCCTCTTGTTTAAATCACACATTTATTTTTGAGGATCCCGTGCTGTTTTCTGGTACTCTGAGAATGAATTTGGATCCAATGAGCAAATATTCTGACCAAAAGCTGTGGGAGGTCTTGGAGCATGCTCACTTAAAGGATTTCATCCAGACTCTGCCCACTGGCCTGGAGTATGATTGCGGTGAAGGGGGACAGAACCTCAGGTATGGAGGAATAGTTTTATTTGATGATTTTTTTTATGAAAATGGACATTTGTCTAGTTTATGAATTGCATGTGTTCAGTAAAATAAAAGTTTGGTGAAATATAGGATTCTTTTTGATTTTATAAAAACTATTATTAATTTGTGTGGGGTTTTGACCCCCCGACATTTTTAAAAGGAGGAATTTTTTTTTTTTACATTGGTGTGATATAAATAGAATTTGGAACAAATTTCTTTTGAAAAATAGCAGCATTTTAGCTACATTGAGGTTTGACCAGGTTTACATATTTTACACTGACTTTATTTGATTGACAACAGTGTGGGACAGAAGCAGCTACTGTGTTTGGCTCGAGCGCTCTTACGAAAAACCAAAATCCTCATTCTGGATGAAGCTACAGCAGCAGTGGACATGGAAACAGATGAGCTTATTCAGAATACCATCAAACAAGAATTCCGTGATTGTACGGTTCTAACCATTGCACATCGACTGAACACTGTGATAGATTATGACAGGTGAAAAAATTATTCTCATTTTTAGCTCACCTGGGCCGAAGGCTTCAGTAGCTTTTCTGATCACCTTTGTCCATCGTCTGTCCATAACTTTCACATTTTTGATCGGGTTGCATGAGTGCAAACCGGCTTATAAAATGGTGAATGGCGGCGGGCGGGGTGGGCGGCGGTGGGAAATAATTTCTGTAACACTTTACTCAGCAACTAACTTATCGTAGCCTCATGATGTTGGTATCCATCATCAGCATGTGTCCCATATCGTGGGATCCGATTTCAGAGCTGCCGACACCTACTTCCTGTTACGACTTAAAATATTTTCCAGTGTTATTCTTAATAGTGCAAATTTTCGTAACACTTTTCTCAGCAATTAATAATCGTAGCTTCATGACCTTTGATATCCATCATCAGCGGGTGGTCCCATATCGTGGATCTGATTTCAGACCTGTCCGACACCTACTTCCTGTTTACCGACTTAGAATATTTTCCAGTGTTATTCTTGATAGTGCAAAATTTCTTAACGCCTTACTCAGCAATTAATTATGGTAGCTCATGAACCTTTGATATCCATCATCAGCGGGTGGTACCATATCATGGGATCCGATTTTGACCGTGCCGACACTTACTTCCTGTTTACTGACCTAGAAACATATTTACAAACAACCCGGCCATTTTTGTCTTTGACCCATTTTTGAATTCTTCTCAAGAACCACTGGGCCAAATCAACCAACTTGGTACCAAAATCCCATGGGGGAAGGGGATTCAAGTTTGTTCAAGTGAAGGAGATTTCAAGGGGGAGATTATAACAAAAATGCAAAAATAAGGTGGGGTCATTTGAAAATCTTCTCAACAAGAACCACTGGGCCAGAAAAACTGAAATTTATATGAAAGCTTCCTGATATAGTGGAGGTTAGGTTTGTTCAAATCATGACCCCTGGAGGTATGGTGGGCCACAATAGGGGAGTTTTATAAAAGTTTTATATGTGAATATATAGGAAAAATCTTTAAAAATCTTCTTCTCAAGAACCATTCGGCCAGAAAAGCTGAAATTTATATGAAAGCTTCCTGATATAGTGAAGATTGAAGTTTGGTCAAATCATGACCCCTGGGGGTACGGTGAGACCAAAATAGGGGATTAAAGTTTTACATGCGAATATAAAGGGGAAAACTTCAAAAATCTTCTTCTCAAGAACCACTGGGCCAGAAAAGCTGAAATTTATATGAAAGCTTCCTGATATAGTGGAGATTCAAGTTTGTTCAAATCATGACCCCTAGGGGTATATGGTGGGGCCACAATTGGGGATCAAAGTTTTTGACATGTGAATATATAGGGAAATTTTTTTTAAAACATCTTCTCAAGAATCATTGGACCAATAGGAACAATATTTACCTAGAAGCTTCCTGATATAGAGTAGATCAAAATTTGATCAAATTATGACCCCGAAAGGGTAGAGGGGGCCACAATAGGGAATCAAAGTTTTGCATAAAATGTTCTTCTCCAAAACTACGGAGTCAATTTTAAGGAAACTTGAAAAGTCTTTGTAAAATCACCACTGGTGAGCCAGGGCCAAGGTCACTCAGGTGAGCGATGTGGCCCATGGGCCTCTTGTTATTGATCTTATGTGAAAGAAAAGAGATAAGAATAAATTATCATTAGATGGCAAATAATGTATTACTCGTATGCTGCTTGAATTAGATCTATAGTATATTCATTAGATTGTGTTTTTTTTTATATTTTGGTTTGGTTTCAGGATCATGGTTTTGGACAAAGGTGAAGTGAGAGAGTTTGACAGTCCTCAGGTGTTATTAAAGAGAACGGACAGCCTGTTTTATCAACTGGCAAAGGATGCTGGAATTGTCTGAATGTAGTTCATCATAGTATGAACATTTCACAATTTGTAAATTAGCTAAGGCTTTTCCTTTTACAAATCAAAAGGTGTTGAGTTGACGTATCTTACTCAGATTTTGTTGTTGATATTTACAAAACGGATTTGTCGTGTGAGTTTGTAGTTACTGTATAAATCTGATGATACCTAGTATTGTTAGGAAACTGACATATCATTCTGTTCTTTTGAATTTTTCTTACAGTGCCATAATACCATTTTTTGTTTTGATTATACCGGTTTATTTGGGTGTACATTGTTATTTTTATCTATATATAGAGCTTATAATTAACAATTAATCGGCCATCAGTCCTAGTAACTAATTTACATTTTCTACAAAATTTGTCCCAAAGATGGCTTCTCCGGGGATAATCCATTTGCTCATTGTGTTAATTTTCAGTGCTTTTATTGTCTCTTTTGAGAAACTGTGCTTATAGTAATTAGTCATTGCATAATTATTAATATTTTTGAGCATGTTTTATACAGTAACATTTTATTAGATGCAAAGTTGTCCAAGAAAAAAAAAATGCAAAAAAAAAAAAAAAAATGTGACCTGGGAGTTGTACAACATACATGTAACTAGAGAGAATCAGATATAGCAGAGGAGAAAGGAAGATGGATGATAATTTTTTTTGGAGCTTGCCTGGACATTTTTTCATTGTTGTGATAGGTGTACATAAGTGCTGGCACTGGCCATCAACAGCCAATGAAAGAAAATATGGCTGAATATAATTGTATTCCGATACCTTTATAAATATACAGATTTCAACATAAAAGCATTGAAGCAAATGGCCGGGTATATTGTTGGATTGTCCAAGGCTGAGGATATTTTATATCATTGTATATCAAAAGAAAATGAGATTCATTAGATTCATTCTCTCCCATCCTTCAGTTTATTATTGGTGAAGCCAAGATTAGATAAGACATTCAGTTTTATCATTGTTCAAGAACATTCGGTTATATCATTGGTCAAGATAGGAATACATTGAATATTTTTTGTGGGAGATTTTTAACTTCATTGTTTAATTGATATTACTTTGTAAACATCACTTTGTGAACTGTTTGAATTTTTTTTTTGCACCACACGCATAATGTATATTGGAATTATCCCTTGTATTCTGTATTACTCACTATATATAAAATCTTTATTCAAGTTTATGTAAGAGTATTTACATTTATATTATTACATACTAGTATGACATATGTTATTCTTTTTACTAATATTTTCTATTTGGCTGTCAGAGAAACATGTTATAAAATTAAAGTACATGTATAAAACAATATTCAGTAAAAACCACATCTTGTGTCTCTGTTGGCATGTTTACTGCAAATACTTGCATGCTCATGTGAATTATGTGAGAGTAATAGAATCCTTCATTAGTGTGGGATAGGGAAATTCCACCGAGGGGAAAAGATTCGTAGACTGACGAGGCTTTGCCGAGTCCTAGACAGCGAATCTTGTTCCAGAGGTGGAATTTCCCTATCCCACATGAGTAAATAATATTATCTTTTTCACATCTTATTCTCTGTTTTTTGCATAAAATCAGGAGCTTTTGAGGAGATTTAGAATTATTAGTATCTTTATTTGAACTTTAAAGCAAAAACTAATTGGACAGGCAGAAAGAGCATACCTGAAAATGGTTTACACTTTTAAAAGTTTATACTAAAAATCTCAAGGCTGCCCACGAGAAAGCCATATCAAATTGAAATTCAAAGGAAACGCTATAAAACATTTTGCTTCAGTGTAACGTAAATCATAGAAAATAAATGACGTCGCAGCAGTGTGAGAGTAATAGAATCCTTCATTAGTACGAGTGTGGGATAGGGACATTCCACCGAGGGGACAAGATTCGTAGACCTATGAAGAGGCTTTGCCGAGTCCTAGACAGCGAATCTAGTTCCAGAGGTGGAATTTCCCTATCCCACACGAGTAAATGAAGGATTATTTTTCTCCCATTTTATTCCCTGTTTAGTGCATAAAATCAGGAGCTTTTAGGCGATTTAGAATTATTAATATCTTTATTTGAACTTTAAAGCAAAAAGGCAGAAAGAGCATACCCGAAAAATGATTTACACTTTAAATGTAAACTAAAAAATTCAAGGCTGTCCACCAGGAAGGCGTATCAAATTGAAATGTAAAGGAATCATTATAAAACATTTTGCTTTAAGTGCTGTGTAACGTAAATCAGAAAATATGACGTCACAATCAATGACTTCACAGCAGTGTGAGATCGAAAAATCTCGCATGGGTAAAGTCGGTCTCGCACTGGTGAAAATGTGAGAAAGAACATTCTCACATTTTCACCAGAGCGAGACCAATTTAACCCATGTGAGACAGCCATGTGAATGTGATATGAATGCAAAAGTAGAAAGTAACAATGTGAACCTAGAGAAGATCATGGGGAAGCACGGTATTGGTGAGATGAATGAGAATGGCAAATTACCGGCAAAATTTTGTGAAACAAATGAATTTGTGATTGGAGGGACCATCATTTGACACAAGATGGACATGGAAGTCGCCAGATACCAAATATCCTGACGGAAATCGAAATAATCTGACGTACCTACTTCATATTTGGATATTTTACTTAATATTGACTTTAATGGCAGACTATATGATAAGCATGATGACTTTAACTTTGCATAACAAATGTTGTAACAAATAACATATAGAACCTTCTTCATGGTTCGTAATCTTTTAGCAATACTAGGACGTTTTGCATTTTCTGATGCCCGAAATTCTTTTAGAACTCTTACATTTTGGCTCAAAATAACATACCCAGGTCTATCACCAGTAACTAACTTATCAAAAGTCAGTTTGGTATATTTCGAATACAATTTAAAGGGGCATGGACACGTTCTGAGCCAAAAATGTTCAAATTTTAGATTTCCATTTTTAATGTTTACAATGCTCACTTTGGGTATTTCTGATAATCAGAAAAAAATTGAACGTCATTTGTTGAATTGCAAGTGAGATGAGATACATCACTTACAATTCTTCACTATGTGAAACCAGGCTCGAGTCTGCAAGTCTTGTATGTAACAGAGAGAGAGAGAAGAGAGAGAGTGAGAGACGAGAGAGAGAGAGAGAGAGAGAGAGAGAGAGAGAGAGAGAGAGAGAGAGAAAGTCTTATGCAGTGGGCGGATTTAAGGGGGGGCGCCCCCCCCCCCCTAATAATTTACCAAGTGTAATATATAATCTTATTTCACTAGAAAAATTAATAAACTACACACGACGCCCCCCTCTTAATTTTGTAAAGATTACTAGTATATATCAGTTGGGTTTATTGTTGCTTTCTCGAGAAATATATATTCCATTCAAAACCTTCAAAATTTGCGTCATTTTTATTGATTGAAAATGACAAAATAGTGAAAATGACTACTTCGGAGACAAATTTCAAGCCCCACAAATCTCTAAAACTTTGGGCTTCCGGGGCTTGGCCCCCTGGGCCCCCACCAGGGCTTCGCCCTGGACCCACTGGGGCCTCAAGGCGGCCCCAGACTCCCAGACCCCTGCCTCATATGATGTTGCCCCCCCTCCTAACTCGAATTTCTGGATCCTCCCCTGTTATTAAGAAAAGGATTTAGGCTCCATCTTTCCACTGGGTATCAAATATTTCTGTGATAGATAAATTTTTGTGTTTCGTAAAAAGGTTTCAAGTGGGATATTGCAAAATGAATGCGCAACAATTTCTCAGTACATATAATACGTCAACCAAAGGGTAAAAGTAATTATTAATCACAATCCCTAAAATAACAGATTTTGTGGTAAAAACTAGTTGAAGGTTTGTTTTTTGTTTCACATAAAAGTTCAAACTCATTTAGGAATGCTTGAACATAATCGCATTCTTCTTCTCTGTGACAAAAGGTACACATTTTGGAGTTTACCCTTTTAATTTTGAATAAAAAAGAATTTGTTCCTAGAATTCTATTAATGAATGAATTTATTGACAACGCCATTATACCTAGGCATATAGTCATAAATTATACAACAAATCAGTGATTACACAATACAAAGAATGAGGGACACAATGGATTTGACAATGTCAGTTGTTAATAATTCTGTACTGAAACCATTGCAGTTTACAATTTTTAGTTATTTTGAAAGGTAATTTGTAGATATTTTTCCATTCTCTATTATCTATTTCCAACAACTCACTCCATTTTTGTATCTAACATTTAAAGTTTAATTTGGTAACGTTTCTACCATTTCTTTTAATCCATTCTTTTATTGCATGAATCACACTTGTGTATTCCAAGAACTTAATCTTCACATTGGGATAGAAAGCCATAAAATTCTCGTGGCTGAAAAAGGTGCCATCTTCCTTAATGATATCATTTATATATCTGACACCACTGTCAAATAGTTGTTTATTACAGAACGCTTTACCATAGAGTTAAAAAATAAAGGTAAGTCTACAGTGACATCAGATTGTGTATATATGAGTTCTGCCGCTCAATCCATGCCTAGAATTCATCTGTCCAAACATTTTTTAGTACATTAATGTATTCAGTTCCACAGGATGCAAGTTGATAATTTTTTTTCCAGATGTACTAATAGTTATGCCCTTTATCTTTTTATTATTTCTTATTTTCATTGCCAGAATTTCTGCACATATAAAAAAAAAATGTAGGGAGATAGAGGGACGACTTACATGTATCTACAACCTCTCTGAATATTAAAAATTAAAAACCTCTGACAGATTACGGCCTTGATTAATTGTAGATGTTACATATGTGTAAAATAGTTTAACCCATTTACTATAGTTGAAGGACCAAAATTGAAAAAGTGTTTCTTTGAAAAAAAAAAATAGACCATTCCTCATGATACATTAAGACTAGATTTTTTAAAACATTTTAGACAGAACTTTGCTTCTTCAACAGAAATGGAAAAGAGAAATACATGTCAACATATCTAGTAATCAGTCATTCTAATTTTTGGGGGTTAAACTCCACTCTGGTTACATTATACGCACAATTTATCTGAAGTTGACCGGCATTAACTAATGCAATGCTGGAGTTTCTCATTGACAATATCTTTGTTTATTGAAACCGTGAAAAAATATCATGCATTAAATTGGTGTGGTTCATACATGTCATAGGAATAATGAGCAAATAACACTCATAATATAGACTATAATTGCTGTAAAAACATAATTGGTTGTATGTTGTTTTTAAAACCGCCTCAACTGATTGTCAGCGTAGTGAGGTATTGTTTATTTGAGATGGCATCGAACACCGCAATTGCTCATGATTTTAAAAGTGATGTGCCGCTAACCCTAATTATGTTCTCAGTCAGAGTAAACCATCGTGTATATATAAAGACGTTATTACAACAAAATTGTCAAAAACCTGTTCATTACTGTTTCGTTGTTTGAAAAGGAAGAATCTTCACTGCAAGAAAACGGTAAGTGTATTTTATTGAATCTTTGTAAATATACAACATCGTTGTATTAGGTGGGATTTCATTTTATTCAGGTAAAAATATCACAGAATGTCATGATCATAAATTTAAAATCACAAAATGAAACTTGACATAATCTATGGCACTATGCAATTATAATAATTAAAGTATGGTTAACATGGCATATAATGATATAATAACCTAAGGATAACCCAAAAAAAGCTGAAACCAGCTTATTTCCAGTGGGGTCCTTACTACAAATAAATAATTAGATAGTAATATAATATTAAATAATATGATGGAATTAAACAGCAGAAACAATTTATTTTAGCTCTCTCCCAGTGTCCTCTGTTAAAATCATGAACAATTTTTTTCTCAGTCCCATTGCGTTCGAGATAATGATGTTTGACTGTATATCTAGTAAGCATTCCCAAATAGTAAAAAAAAAAATGTGTGTGATATGCCAAAAAATGTCCTTTTTTGTTTTCTGTGTCTGATTGAGCTGCCTTCATTTTTGATGAAGGACTTCTGGGATTGGTGATAAAAGAATTTTCTTGTCAAAGGTTCTATCAATTTTTCCTGTGCTTTATTCATTAGAGCTCACTGTACGAGTGCTAGCTGGCATCAGTCTTCACGAAAACTTTCAAAACTTGCTGGCCAGTAGGTCTACAAGCCCATCAGACTTCTTGATTCTCACGAACCCGATAAAAATCCACTGGCCTCGGTCTTCGGAGCACTGAGTTTGCGTGAAGACTGGCTAGTTGGGCTCACCATTAACTAAGTAATTTATCTGCTTCTGATAGGTGGTATTTATTAATCTTTAGCTCGTTTTTGGCTTAGTTTGAGGGGTGACATTAATGTCAGTTTAATGTTTTATTTTCAGATGCCTATGATTAAGTTGTGCAGAGTTTGGAGGGAGAAGTGTTTGAGATAGATGTGGCTATTGCAAGACAATCTGTTACAATTAAAACTACGCTTGAAGGTAAAGTACGACAAAGAGACTTAATACAAAGTGTATATTTAATCATCAAGAAATACACACTGACCACTGGTGCCAAATTCACTCAAGTCATTGACTCTTATCAATAAAAATATGTAAAATTAGTACATGTATTACATTTCAAATTACACCAGAACGTGTACTTTTTGAAAAGTGTAACCTTGAATGTAACTGTGTAAAGCAAAACAAATTTTTCAAAATGCACAATGAATGTAATTTGTCAGTTCAAAAATCAGCTTAGTTGCGACATAAACTCTAGCTTATGACATGGATATGGACCCCTGGATGTGATATCATGTAAGTGATTTTAATTGTCTGTGTTGTAGACCTTGGTGTAGAGGACGACGATGAAGAACCCGTCCCACTCCCGAATGTCAATGCAGCTATCCTCAGGAAAGTGATTGCCTGGTGCACCTACCACAAGGACGACCCTCCTCCTCCAGAAGACGATGAGAAGAGAACAGACGACATCTGGGATGCGGAATTCCTGGAAGTGGATCAGGGCACGCTATTCGAAATCATTCAGGTAAGTTAGTTTGGTTTCTCAATATTTTGGCTGTATACCAACTTCATGATGTCATTGTGTAATGATAGATAGTATAGTCAGTAAGTGGTCGGAAAATCAATTGGATTTAAAAAACTCTCTGTTTTCCAAGTCAGAAGTTATCTATCTACTCTATTAAAAAAACCAATGAAACAATCAATATACATAATAGGTCACTTGGGATAAAACATAATGTATATATGAATACATGAACAATAGCCAAGAAACTTGATGCACCATGCTCAGTACTCGGGGCTCAGTACTTATAGGATGGATTTCGCGTTAGATCTATTTTTAGCTTAGTTGCAACAAAAGAGATTCATTCATGAATTTCAAATCTAGATTTCTGATTATTCCTGTTCTTTGATTTCTTTCACATACCTGATTGAAAATTTATTGATCTATACAATAAATAGGCAGTTAATTATCTGGATATTAAAGGGCTGTTGGATATGACCTGCAAAACTGTAGCGAATATGATCAAAGGAAAGTCCCCCGAAGAAATCAGGAAGACAATTAATATCAAGAATAACTTCAGACCAGCTGACGAAGACAAGGGAGGGTGAAACACTCCAACTCAAAAAAAAAAAAAAAGAAGAAGGCAACAATGGTGTGAACATATAGTGATGGATGTGTTCATGTTCATAGCTATACAGCCTTACATAAGGCCAAAAACAAAATAGACGTGTTTCCAATTACACAACCGACCCTTAAATTTTCTCCCGACCCTATTTTTTTAAAAAATGAATTCCAGTCCTTAATTCTCTTACACTTTTGTTTTTCAATCTCTAATTAGTTCAGGCTCGATATTCAAATTACAGAAATTTTCAAAATGGCATCCTTCATGCTAAACACTTTTTTTTTAAATAAATGTTTTTATTTTTTGCAGGTTCGAAAAGAAAAATGGTGTGAAGAAATATAGACAGATGTGTACATGCAAATCCTAAATTATGCATTTTGCTTTGTGAGATGGACTCTTCAAATGAAGGTCTACAAGCTACAGTGATGTTTAAAATGTGCTGTTCACTAAATTAAGAGTGTTATTAATCACCCTGACTTATAGTGGTGAAATTATATACATAATTTGTTTGTAATATTTTTTTGTTTTGGTGCTGTTTGTGTTTTCCCCTTCTTAAATCTTTTTCGCTCGAGTGAAATATGCACAGAAAGTTCTCCATGTACTTGTCTGTTGAGAACAAATATACATTTTTTTCACTTTGGTATGTATTT
>CAJDSM010017446.1:31596-66236 GCA_903981925.1 Ostrea lurida | reverse complement strand
CGAACAAGGCCGCGGAAAGAAACAACAGGAAATCAAGTCTCGTAACCAGTCCCAAATAGAATACAAATAAACATAAATTGGGCAAACCACATACCCTGGATCACTC
Source organism: Ostrea lurida (assembly GCA_903981925.1). Taxonomy (NCBI): domain Eukaryota; kingdom Metazoa; phylum Mollusca; class Bivalvia; order Ostreida; family Ostreidae; genus Ostrea; species Ostrea lurida. The sequence continues at coordinate 66,130 of CAJDSM010017446.1, read as the reverse complement.
AGGGTTGCGTAGGAGGAGTAAGCATTCACCATGAGAACCTGGTCACACGAGCCTATAAGTGGTTAGGGTTTCCTGATTTGACCAGAACACACGTGAGCCACCGGATGGTTCTTGATTCAGGTAAATCGGGAAAAAAGCAAAATCCATTTGTCCAAAATCAGCGTGATGCCAAGAACGGCTTAACGATTCCATGCTATGTAACACAATTCATTTACATAGCATCTTGGACTCAATTGGTAAGGTCATCACTGGTAAAGAGGGTAATATTCGTTATACACTGACCATGACGAGAGATTTAACGGTATGCGGCTTTTTACAACGTGACTGTTGAAACCCTGTAAACAACAACCGTTGTTATCGTAAAAGTAGCCCTGGCCTCGAATCAAAAACTGACCAATAAAACGAAAAAAGGATAGCCAAGGCACGTCTTGCGTAGCGCACTCCAACTAAATTGGAGAAAGACATATCACACGTTACTATAATTGGAGGTTTAATACATTCATAAAGAAAATACACCGTTATTATTGTAATATATATGTTGGGAAGGAGTGCAAAAATTTTAACGCCTCTCTATTAGTACTCCATCACTTTAGTCACGGCACAGTATCTTCTGTAAAAAAAAAATAACAACCCCACCACGTCGAAGCTCTATCATCCTGAGACAGTCCAAAAAAAAAAAACTAAAAACAAAAGAAAAACGCACCACTCTCCAACCTCTGCAGACCGGCTATAAAATAAAATTAAACACTAAAAAACAATAAATATAAACGCCAGTAATATGGAAGGTACGTTAGAGGTGTTACACTTCTCGTTCACTGGGTATCTTTAACGACATAATTGATGATAACAGAAATATGGACAGAGTGATAAAAAGAGAGTTGTTGAGAAACACTTGAAGTCTAAGCAGCAACCTCAGCCTTTTCATCAGAAGAGTCCCAAGCTGTAAAGCTTAACTGGAAATTACGGATGTTACCACTCTAGTAGGAATTTGATTTTTAGTTCTCTCAAAAACATTTGATTCGAATGTGACGTGCCGTTACGAAAGGCGAATTCCAATGTCTAATACAAAAGGCGTAAGTTAACAATTTGTGTCAAACGTAAATCCATAATCCAAAAACTTACACATCGAGCTCGTAAGGGGCAACACGGACTCCGACAAACAGCGAAGGTAGGATCAGGTGCCATGGAGTGAGTAGATCCTCTGCTGACAGTCGGTCAACCCAGCCGTGAAGCCCTTATGTCCCGAAATAAAAGTAAACGAGATTACCCGCAGATCAATTCCTAAATAGGAAAAATGAAAAAGTCTAACAAAGGGTATGAAACAAATCCAGTCAACATTATGACTAGTGACTAACTTTTGTAATGCCGACAAAAACGAGAGGTCATTATAGCGACCAGTAGAATTTGAGCGAAAAGGTTGATGAGGGTTTAAACGAGATTTTCCGTTTAACCCTTCACAGCAGCGAGTACAACAATTAATTGATTAGATTAGCTATGGCCCTCGCTTTTGGACAAAAAGTCCTTCATATCACGTATAGGGAGTGCTCTTGCGTATAGAAGTCAATCTCTGGGTAGTAATAATTAACACACCATTAATAGCAGGTGATAGTGGGTATATTAACTACATCAGAAAAAGGAAAGTTGACGATACAAAGTTAAAAGTCATCCGCTTAATCAATATATAATATTGCTCAAGTTGTCTCAGGTTCTAGCCACATTAGATACTCAGTCACATAGTTAGTATAATAATCCAACATATTAGCAACGCAGATATGTCAGATTCGGTGTGTGTTCCTTTAAGTCGAGTTCTCGGGATATATCAAATGGACACATAAAATTGTGAAATTATGAAATTGTTAATTTGATCAACCACAGGGGTCATACTTAATACCTATAGACCTGTAAGGTTAAGGAACGGCAAGTTTTTTGTTTTTATCTCCTGTACAGTTTTCCTGTCTATTCTGTCTATCTACCAATTTCATGGTCTATTTGGTGTTAGAAGTTTATCTTGCAGCCGCTATTGAGGTCAATACGCAAGCGTTCGTTATCTGTACCTGGTATTTTTATAGAACTACTTCTTAATAAATAAAACCATAGTGTACAACGGTACAGAATATCTTTTGAGAAATATTATGATCATTCAGGTAATGCGAGGTCTCCGTTCATTATTCTACATCGCACTTACTGATGAAATTTTCTGATATGAGGTGTGCGCACATAACATGGAGAAAACTAACCGAACACTCTTATAATAAGGCTAGATATATTGGACTTCTCTCGAATATGAGATAATGAGGCTTTCTTTTTTAATAAACTGCAAATGTGGTGCGTCTCAAACTTCGCGATAGGGGAAAATTGCTATTTGAATTATATTGTCAAAAGGGAACCTAACAGTGGTACATAAGTTTTTAATAAAAATGAAGATTGAAAAATATACGTACGATTTTTTCGTACCACGTGTTCTCGGATGTGACGCCCGGATAGTGAATGGCCGAAATTTCCCCATTAAGATCATTGTCTTAGTTAAGTTATATTCCCTTGAAAGTTTTGAAAGATGTCTGGTTTATCTCGTTTTTGAGAAAATTGAGCACAATAATTATGTTTGAAATATTGTGGCAAACGCGCATCATACCGTAATTGATACGGACTGGAAGTAGATGATATTTTACAAAACGTTTTGACTTATTCAAAGATAATTTGTAGTGTCTACAATTGTAGTTAAAAATTTCAATAAGTAGAACACACGCTTCGATACTTAAATAAGCGAGATATATTTGGTGTTGATAATAGGTCTGAGAAATGAAAACTTATGTTTATATTTGGAAAATAAACCAAGGGAGATGTATGAACGTTAATTTGTTCAAGAAAAGCTTCCCGGGTACAATGGGAGTACCTGTTTTCTCGATAAACTACACTAGAAGGTTGCAATCAAAATAGGTTATAGTGTATAGGTGTTCCGACTTTGAAGTAAAAGTTTTGAAAAATCTACGAACTTCTTTTTAATACTTCCGGTGAACGACTGGAAGTGACGCAGCGACCAACCGTTAACTCCCATAATTTGTGCATCATGCGTAATTTCTACTTAAGTAGGGATCTATCATTCCCTTGATAAATGAATGATTTTTGTTGACTATCTATCTTTCTCATTCGTTTGCTGAGTCAAATAAGATTGGTGGTAAGGAATTCATCTGAAAAGAAACCGGAAATGTACTATGAGAACCGTATTTCACGATCCAGATGTAAATAGTGGTGTGAAATTTTTTCACGGGATACAAAAAATTGATTATCAGTTTTTATTCGTGTCTAATTGATCTTCTCTTTACGAGCACCTGTAAATCTCAAAAAAATATCTACCTGAAACTAGTACTCAAGATGACAGATCGAGTAATAGTGACCACAGTCCCGGACAAACATGTAGGGAACCTAATATAATATGACTACGATCGCTGTGATTGCTACCGCGAAATTCAACAAAAGAGGTTTCGCTCCTGAAAGTGAATTGAAGATAAAATGAGCATCGCTAGAAATGGTGAATGAGATTTTTGAAGTATATAGGCCGAAGTTAAAAACTATTTCAATGAGTTTAATACTAGCTTGAGACATTAGAATATAAATCTAAACACTCAAGCTTGGACGGAAATTCGCAAGACTCGAAAAAGTACAAATCGCTAAACGCAGAAAAGATGAGAATTTATCTTGTGAAACAAAAACATGATTAGCACTATATCGTAATAAAATACCAACATGCGCTGTATAGAGTAGAAAGCGGTGGTAAATCGTCTAAACATCCTCAGAATACGTAGGATCATAATCATCATAAATGGTATGAAAAATTATAAATGTTACTTAAAAACAGAGTCACTCTCAATAGCAAATCTCACACGTCGAGAGACATATACCCACGGGTGATAAAAAGTTCAGAGCCTGCTAGAGACCTGATTTCAAATACCCACTGGAATTAGTCGGTGTATGTAATATGTATCGGACTCGGGACAGTGGGAAGCTGAAATTTTTTGCTCAAAGACTAAAACAAATCAGGAAAGAGGTTAGTTATAACGTTCAGTTCTCATAAAAGGTTCGAACTTGTCACCACAAATGTTAAAATCTCGTCTAATTGAGACGACAATACAGGATATTATATTATATATTCCGAGATCAATGCAGGGAGCGCTGTTCCCTGGTAAACAGTACTTTGATTCAAAAAAGCTGTCAAGAAGTTAGCAGTTGAGAACAAGGATACTCCAAGAAGACCTCGCGTGAAACGCAAACGATTGTCTCATATAATAAAAAAAGTCCTTAAATAGTAAATTCTCTACATTTTAGTGTGATATGGCAAATATAATTGATACCTACAAATGCTTTCAACTGAGGAGAGAAAATATATTAAAAGAAATGTAAAAAACAGGTTAAATATTTGAAAAAATTTTTCATAACAATGCAGAAGAGTAAGAAGCCTATTAATATTTGGTAAATCAAACAGAAATTATCTTCACAATTAAGTACATGATACCGTGCATTAGTCTTACACCGACAGTAAGTCTATCATCCCTGAAATGCGTCATTTCTGAAACCCTCAAGTAGAATAATTTTGTAGACGGTAAAAACGGTAGTGCACTTCCTCGACAACGAAATTTAATACCCCGGAGAGCTAGTTCCCATGACAAAGCCTCTCGAACCAGCTCTAAGCAATCGGAGGGAAGTAGCACCTTTTAAAACACCGGAGTTTTATTATTAGTACTACCCCAGAATCCTCTCATAAAGAGACCTAATCTCCACGGACGTGCAGAACTTACTAATGATGTCCTGAAGCCAGTGAGAGGTACTAGACACTGTCATCAAAGAAGGTTGGAGTTATGTATCAGCTCAACCTACCAATGGGAGTTTCAACCTCCTAGCCAGACAGCAACCCTACAGACAGAGGCATGGCACAGGTTAACCATGTTCTGTAACCTTTCCCTTGGCATATGAATATTCTGACCCATATATTACAGTAGAGGGACTATTATTAATGTAATTATAAATATCTAAGAAGTTGATTTACTTATATAATCGAAACACATAATCTTATAATCATTAAAAGTTAAATTCAGAGTGTAGTTATTAGCGCGCTTTCCTCATAGTTTCCAGGATAGAGTGCTAAAAGAAGGTGCAATCGCAGGAATAGGCAACAAATGGTGCTCCATTGTTAGAAATAAATCAAGTAAAGCACTCACCATGCTAATTTTCATGTCGTCAATTGTCGAAAAAATATAACAGATTGATGAGGGAATAGTCTTGTCACCAATATTTAATTCGTACTTGAAAATCTGAGTTAATAGCCGTCTGTCTTCTTTTGGAGAATTCGGGCTAAACTTTTGTGTAGTCAGTGCAACTCTAATAGTACAGTCAGACAGGAATTATGGTAAGGTACTCAACCAAAAGACCGAACTGTCCACATTTTGTATAGTAATTTATTAATAATTTGTTTTAATAACATACATATAAATTTTTTGACAGGGACTCGAATAGAAAATTTGGCCGTTTTCTTATTATTTAATTATTTGGATACGTCTCTTCAATTTTTTGGAGTATATGAGAGAAAATATTTGGTGATAATGTACAATTTTTGCGTATGCCCCATTTAATAATTTTTGGTTCGAATAAGAAAATTGTATGAAATACATTAATATTCATACATGGTCTTATGAAAATTGGTGGGCAACGGACTGTAATATGCGACATAAAGTTGATATAAATTGATAATGTCTTCCAATACTCTCTTAACGCAGAGTTATAGGCTGCAATTGTATTAATACATGCACGACGTCGCAGTAGGAATGTCAAGTCGTTATGACTATAGTCCGGAGTTACGATATTTGCTATTTCTTGTATATTTCTATTTTTCAATATGACATTTTCTATTTTTTGAACTCTCTATCATGAGCAATAAGTAGTTTTGTTATCATGATTATTTTTTGTACGAAATTTTCAAGCCTTATATCTCTATCTATTCTTTCATATTCCTTATTTCACACACCCAATCAGAATATAGTTATTGATTGGTTATTTTAAAAGTGACATTAATGAATATTTTTTTTGTTCGTAGTGCATTTTTTCTAAGCTGTTATAAGTTGAGAAAAAGGCCGGTAAAGTTCAACATTGTAAGTCAAAATCGATAATCTATGATCCTCCAAATATTAACCATATTACAAAAATTCGAGTGTAGGGCAACACGGAGCCTTCCGACAAAAAGCGAAAGGATAGGCATCAGGTCCATGCGAGGAGTAAGCATCACTCTCTGCTGAAAAGCCGGATGCACGGAAGCGGCGCCCCCGTGAGCCCTATAGTCAGAAATGAAATGTAAATTTCGGGCTTACCCGTAGTTCAAAATCTAAGTAGGAATATGGAGAGGTCTCTATATCTCAAAGGGTATGAAACTATATATCAGTCTATTTCATACTGATCTTGTGATAATTTGTAATCGCAAACAATTGTCATTATGAGCGCACCTGTATAAGATATTTTGTGGGGAAATGAATGACTTTCTAAACGCAGATGATTTGTCTAATATCAGATTCGTCGGATGGGCTGTCTTTAATGCGTCGTGTTTCTTCCTGGGTATTTAACCATACGAACAAATTGGACATAATTTGTGAAAAATTGGATTGATTGTCACTTTGGATAAAAGGCTACACATACCATATGATACTTATATGTTAAGTGCTATGAATGACACGAGCACAGTTATTGATGAGTATACTTTAAGGAGGCCTGTAACACAGTTTTTGTTACAAATATCTGGCTTCATATTGACTATAGAGAATTCAAAAATAAGTATAATTTGGCTCAATATAAGGGGCAACAATTAGTTCCCCATTTAGGAATTACCTACGGATTTGTAGTATAGACTCTTCTGGTTCCTCCACATTAGCACGACATAAATATTTAATCTATCAAGTAAGGCACAAGCATCGATTAAATATTCACCTCAGAGTACTATGTGTGGGCATCCAGAGTTGTAATTAATCTATATATAACAAGGGATAGTGATGTTTCCCTTGTTTTCCCAACGAAACTAGTATAAATTCGCGGTGGAGTTTCATTGGGTGCCGAGTTTTTGTTTAAAAAGCAATTTATCTTACTAAATCTGAAAAAAGCCTAGATTTTTTAATGTATCTGTGAGGAATCGTCAGATGTGCAAAGTGTGGAAGAATATACGTATCTCTTAAGAATGCACTTGGTCAAATTTTGGTGAAAATCTTTTGTGATTTGTAGGCTACTATCCTATAAAGCTTCTTTAGAGTTTTTTTAAGAAACCACATCTGATTGACACATCGGCACTGTCTGGAATAATGTAATGTGAGGCAGTATCTTCTGAAGAGATTCTTTTGATAGCTGTTGATAGTTTAGGGGAGTCAAAGTATAAGAAGAGGCTTGGTAGTAAGCACTTTTTACTTGGAGCCAGCGATGTATCTTTGTTTGTACATTGGCGCTATATTCATGCAATTATCGGAATGCCAGTAAAAGGTTAATGGTAATTGCTTCTCTCAACTTGAAATCCGTGATTCTTCGAATATTGGAGGAAGAGTGTATTAGAAACAGAAAAGAGTGAAATTTGGGGTGAAGAAATTTCAGTACGTTGGTTGTGAAAGTTGCTTAAGGAAGTGTTGAATGCCATTGGCTAGGATTCCGCAGAAATTGTTGAAGTAAAGTCCCTAGTTTCATTTAAAAAAGAATCAATGGTATAATCAGTTAAACTTTTAACAGAAACAATGACAATTGTTGGATTTTAACTCTACGCTTTTACATCAGCTTGCGAAAAACAGTACCACATAGGGAATTTTCAATGTAGTTACATGTAACTTCATTTACCACTATCTGGTTTTTAAAAACAGAGGGAATATTAATTACGTACGACCAATTATTTCCCCTGTCGTAAATGGCTGAATACGTGGATTTTAATAAACCTCGAATACTTTTTTCCAATTCGAGTAGAAGTATCGTTAGGGCTTTTCACTCCTTCCTCCCTCAGTATTTCTTAGAGTGTCCCGAGCGTCCTTGGCGCTAAATCTTGTTTATGCCTATCCAGAATCCATTGATAGCTCATGAAATTATGCGACCATTATCGAAAGTATGAGGAGTGTGGTGTTTCCGAAATTTGTAGGACCTTCAAAAAATAGGGACTTGAGAGATTCCTCACTCTCAATATATTGACTATATCCCTATATTCACCCCCGTATAATAGACCAGCGGGACTATAATTTAATATAGAGTGACAGTATGGAACAATGTAACCAAGCGGCTTTGGAGAGAATGTACTCGTTGTAGAGGTGCTTTAATGGAGTCTATGGACCGTTCGGTGCAACACGTCTCTTGTTTTGGTCTCATTGCAAATAGGCTTGAAGACATGCGGGTGGAGTGGACAGATGTAATGAGGTGTCTATAATGGAATATATAACAAAAGGTAGTGTAGCATTTCATTCGGGAGGAGTAAGCTGCGGAAAATTATTTAAATCAGCAAGGACTTGTTATAATTTGTATCTGATCTGAGTATTGAGGAAATTTTAATTTAGTGCGCACCTTTATATGAACTATACGGCAATACTATCCTTGTATTGTTCGATATATTGATGATCTATCAAGGGAGAATAGAAGCGGAGCCCGTTTCTGAGGTCACACTTCATATAGATGACATTAACTACGTAATGGTGGAACAAAGAGTCTTGTGATGAGCTTAACTATCTCCACATATGTATTATATATTCTAAGCCTCTGTATCCGGTGTTGATGGATCATAACGTACAATATGGCCTAATGAGTTAGTGGGTACGCTACTTTTATGTTTTTTTATCTAATGGTCCACTCTAATCCCATTTGATAGAGCAAAAATTGTGTAATCTCAAATGAAGGCGCACAGAGTAAAGTTTGGTTGCGATACTTCGATATATATGTGAGGCACGCCAATGTGTTTATTCTGGGTAATGGTAAACAGAAGAGTCAAGGAAGGAACATCCATGTATGTATAGGATGTTTTGAATTTGTATCGAAACGAATGTCCCAATAGATCTACGTGTATCGTTCTAGGTGTACTTAGGTAAATCAAGTCCAACACATTTGACAATATTGTCTACATGCTTGGGACTAGACAATTATTTATAATTCCTCAATATTACCTGCTCTCTTCCTATATTATTCTCGGTCCAAATAATTGACGGGTAAGTCATGTTAATTCTTCGCTAAACCCATATGGATAATGGGCAGTAGGCCTTATATTCCCTTAGTCTCTAGTATTTTCTTTCTCGTTGTTCTAGCGCAAAGTGATTGTACTTAATGATTGGATTCAACTTATTTTGCTCTTGATGATAATAATGTTTATTCTATATCTACTACATAATCAACTTTCATAAGATTAATAATGATAGTGGTCGGGCAGAATGTAAAATGTTTATAAAAGATATTTTTTGTATTCCGGGCCTCAGATTAGTTTTAATATATTCGTAAAATTAGAACCGGGTGAGGAATAGACGATTCTATTTAAATGAAGGCCACTTCTGTTTTTCTCAACTAGGTGATTGATTTTTGCATAGCAATACGGTTACTTCTCAATGGTTCCGAGTCAGACGCAAACATTGGATAGAACTTTGCACACACGTCAGATTTATTCACCATGTCTTTTGGTATAATTCCATTACAACTTGTGCTGGTGTTATTGAGAGTGTACTATTTATATATTGAGATGACTATGTCAATGTGGGAGATGTTTTTCTAGGTGGAGAGAAATAAGAAACATTCCCAAGTATTTTTATCGGACCATGATATTTTTTTTTTTTTTATTTCATTTTTGTTTATAGCCCAGAAATAAGAAATCATTTTTACATCGAGCGTTTCCAATAGAGAGTTGTATATCTTTCAATAAAATACAAATAAATTAGTATTCTCATCTGATATCAAATTGAGAATGAAGCATACATATAGAAAACTCATTCTGTTGGAAATTTCCAATCTGTATTGGTAATATACACGTTTACTTGTAGTAAAAGAACACAACCTCTTATTACTAAGTATCATGACAACACGTCAATTATATCTCTAAATAGTTCTTATATACTAAGTTAGATGCTCAAATGTATCTACAGAAATTATTGTTAATTACCTTAATGAAAGTTTTCAGATTATATTCTTGGAGCAACTGAGAATCTGTTGGATACGAGTTTCGTTTCGCTTGATTTGTGTGTCCACAGATTCTGACTGCTGAAGCTTGTATTTTTCACACCTTGACATGTTTTATATGAATTGTCGCTGAGGAAGGCACAGATATTTAATAAAAGTCATATTCAATGCCAACGAAGAGGAAGAAAAAAGAATCAGCCGCCTTACGTGGCCAATCACCCAGGCCAACTGCGATCGATATAACGTAAATCCCAGCGTTAATTCACATTATGTTCAGCCTGCGATTTTCACTGCTCCAAGGGTTTGTAGGGCTACCATGTTCATTCCAAACATGGGAGGTGGGGGATTTTCATTTATTTCGTTCCACAGTGTTACTCAACTCATTTGATACATTTCTCCTCATTATGAATGCAACCCGTGTGTTGCTGGCTCTGTAGCTTCAATCCTGTTATGCGTATGCTCCCGTGGTGGCTACTACCGTAATGTAATCCTTGGTCGCTTGTTCCTGTCTGTGTTTGCTCTCCACTCACCTTATGAAAAAAATCTCTTTTAAACTTATTGATGTGCCCATCCATTCACATAAGATCTGTGATGTAATGAATGGCAAGTATGACTTTGATGGGATTAATTTTGGCCTCACTCTCATATTCATTTGAGACCAAACCCTTTCTACTGTGGGTAGCTATATCCTACTCCTGGTCTAATTATGTCCCTTCCTAGCGTGTTTATCCTACTTGATTATTATATCCTTCCCATAGACGAGTGTGCTTTCTCATACTTGATCTATATATGTGCTTGTTCATAGTACCGTAGGTGTTTTCTCATATTGAATCCTAATTATGTCCCTTCCATGAGACAGTGTAAGCAATTTATTTTTGATCCACTTTTATGAAGCACTTGTTGAAGTTTGACACTATACTTTCTAATCATATAATGTACCTCATAGCCGATGTAAAACTTGTCTTCTTTACACACACATTTGGCCCAATCACTATTCTTGAGAGAATTGGCAAGTGAGGGACTTTTTCAATATTAAATAATTATTATGTGACAGTCCTTTCGCCTCAACCTGGTATATCTCCACACATTTTTTGACTCTCACGTACGAGCTTAAGGAATGGGTGTTTTGACATTTACTACTTTTATCTATAAACTTTAACATTGGCCATAACTTTTGAAATGGCAGTGGATGCCTGGATGACTCTTCATACTAATAATTGTACACATGTGTGTCCTGATTAACAAGTCCTCGCATCATGTCTATCTTGGTACGCTGTTATAAACATACGTTTTTTTCTTGCAATTTTACTGACCTTGATAATTTTGAAGTTTGACCTCACATTGTCTTCAAACATATAACTTCTCACACATTTGCCATAACTTTTGATGGCAAGTGGTGGGACTTCTCTATATCCCTACCACACATTTGTGTATCTTAACACCAGAAGCCCTTTCTACTGTGGTTTACTCCACTACAACATTTTTGACGCTTCTGACTCTTGAAAGTTTGACCTAACTTTTTAAACAACGTATAAACATTGGCGCATAATTTTTGAAATGGTAAGTAAGATTTTTCATTTTCAACTATTGTGCCATAATTCTTTTGGCAAGCCCTTTTGCACTGGCATTTGGGAATCGGCGGGGGCATCAGTGTTTCACAAACATCATCTATTTTTTATCAGATTGAGGTTAATAGTGAATGATCTATTGTCCTCCTCATGGTCGCTTAATTCGCACAGTAAAATTAACACTAGCTGGCCAGATGTGTCCCAGAATTACTGATCAAAGCAATCAGGTTGATTCGTTTGATCTGTGAGAGAGAGAGTTAGAAAAGAGGGGGGATCAACTGATAAGAGGCTGAACTCTCTCATCACCTATACCAGCTATCAACCATTTCTATCCCGACGGTAGACAAAAATGGGGAGAAAAATATGTTTTGTTTCTTTGGCCAACATACAATTGATCTTGGCAACTGTTTAAATCATACAATTTAAGTGACCTTCATTTTCTATGGAACATGACAAGGTCATAGGTCAATTTGTCACACTTGAAGCATGGCAATTTGGCTCTGCAGACCTATATAAATGTTCTACTCAGGACTATGTCTGTCAAGTTTTAGTTTTATTTGGATGTCAAATCAATGGTATGTTGTATTCAAACTTTGGATTCGTTGGCTCTTGCTGAAGAATGTAGAAATATGACAATTAAAACTGTGTGAATGTAAAATCCTCAAGGAATGAAGTTGATCGCCACAAGAGAAGAAAGTACTCTGGAGGTAAGACTTTATTTTACGTCTAAAAAATCATCAGCATTTCTGTCAAATAATGGACCTCCACACATAAAGGATGTAATTGTAACTACGGCAAATGTTTGTTGTATTGTATCTCACTCGAAAATTCACGTCACAAGATGCAATCTAAAAGGTTTAAGTAATTTCGTATGTTCAAATTCTTCAAAAACTGATACTTATCTTCTGTAACATCTATGTTTGTTTGATGGACAACCAATTTTTATTCCCTTGGGTAGGAGGTATATTATAACCTTTCAAAGAATGAGACATACTATGTGTCTGTAGATATTATTATACAATTATACAGTCTTGTCTGACAGACTGTTATTATGTATAGAGGGTTTTCCTGTTTGATCATATGCTCTTAGGTTCTTTCATACTGCCTAGACCTTAGAATGGTCAGCTGAAGCATATGTCGCGGAAAGTGCGCCAAAAATAATTTCATGGTGTGTCCTTATCCTGGCAATTTTGAATGGCTACATACTTCAACTGTGTATAATGAGGTATGTGTTATCTTGCACATTGTGATGGCCTTAAATATATAACATTCAACCACTTCGCTATCGCGTCAGCTATGATAGCTTCTTCTAAGTCAGCTGACACCGTGAGTCATGTCAACCCAAACCAAAAGTAGGGTTCAAGATACAATGGCTGGCCGTGGTCACTCTCTTGTTTGGATGAATCTTATGGTCCTATATATTTCAAGTCACATTATGTGGATCAATCATATTTAGGCCATTGTAAACCTCCTTGCAAACTTCTGGTTGCAGGTTTCCATAGCATCTTTTGGTGCAAAGTGTGTTTTATGACCTCAATTGTGGGATTTTATACTGGCTATTACATAGTCCCCAAAATGTGTCTGGATCATGGTACAGACCAAGCTCGTTCTAAACCAGGTCTCCCTGAACTACCTGTTTCGGTTTACGGCAGTGTTGCAGAGAAGTATACCCATCACTCAGTCACCATCTACGTAACTTTGATAAATTACATGTGTAAAATAGAGAAATGTATGAATTAATATTAAAGAAAATATTTTGTTGTGTGATGCGAAAACGTAAGACCCTATGTTTTCTTGAGCTTGTAAGAAAACAGAATCAGATTTTAACAATGTACCTGCACTTTTCTCGAGTAATAATTTTCAGATTGATGCACTGTTCGAGGACCTCTATAATTATGGACCAGTTTTATATGCATCATTTCTGTCCATTGTTGGCAAAAGAGGAGATCATTGTAGCTGAACCTAACTTATGCGTCTGGACAACTATACACTTCACTATATCAAGGAAACGTACAGACACCGCCGTTCAGTCTGAGGGAGAGTGTCCAGAGCTAGATTCAACTACCGTATGCGGCAAGAGAGGCGGAGAGTAGGGACCCTAAACCAGATGAGGCTGGTGACAAATTTCAAAAACAAACTTGGATGATCTTTGGACAGAAATCATTAATTGTTTGTGCGCCCTGTCATATTCTTCTGAGTTGAGGGATATGAAGTTATTGACGTGAAGTACGTGTTCAACTATTTATTGGGTGTGAGTGGAGGTTCTGGTTGAAATGGAAATTTCTTAACACTGTCTTATGCGTGCGTGAGGGCGTGGTCTTCCTTATGCACTTCCTGTTTCGTTGTAAGTGAGAAGTTGAGATCTGTCTGGTTATCGAATGATTGCATTATTCGCAAATTACACATCAAGCATTGTTAATTCCATCCTCTCATTATGTTTGACACACGCACACTCTCTCGCACCACTCACTTTATTATCTTCTATTCTGTCCTGAAAATTCATGTATATTTTTTGTATCACCTTTTTGCACTTTTTCAAAGAGCCATGGTGTTAAACTTTAAAATCATTTTATAACGGAACAAATGTATTTAAGTTTCTCAAATATGGACTTTTTTCATCAGTTTAATAGATCAACAATGCATGAAATTTACAAAAATTTTTTCTCTCACCACACTCACTCGCACACTCTTCCAAACAAAAAAAATATTTCAAGAAATGCTTACAACCGATAATGTTACATGTTATGTGCCACAAAAGCCATGTCAAACATGCGAGTTATCTTTTTTTATACATCAGCCATTGCATACTCTGCTATACTTCTTTCTTTTTTTCAATGTATGCTGTACCAGACATTTAATACATGTAAACTAGTTTGGTTCAGCCTATGATGGTGATGAATATGAGTTGTGGGGGAGGGGACGACGATGGGACTCAAAACATTTTATATGTGATGGCCTTCTTGTGAAAAAACTTTTTGTGGCTAATATATTTGATTGTGTTTCATTGACAAAATTCTTGCAACATCTATGAATTTCTGCTCAAGTTAATTATTTGCATACAGACTATATCACAGTTTGTTGACTTATTATTATTTCCTTTAATTAGAAATATACTGGCGATGTTAAATTGCGAGCTCTTTGAAGTGTGATTATTGGAAAATTATTTTTTGCAGTAGCTTTCTGCAGACAGAAGGGAATAAACTGTAACCGCGAGATCAGTACATTGTTGTACTCGGGACGGCCGATTTGGGGATTTGAACCTGGGCTCCCAGAAATATCTAGTCAAGGCGTGCTCTAGCTAACTTAGCTAGCTGGCCAACTGGCGATTATGTGAAACCTGGCGACCTGCAGCACTTTTCTCTCTTCACTTAAATTGGTATCTTAGTACATCGTATCAAAGACTGCAAACCCTCAGATTTGCCCCTTTGACCCCTCTGGCTACGCTACTTGTCACTCTGCAAAAAGTCCAGGAAGACATGGATTTAATAATAGGCATACAACGTAAACGTAACAGGAAGGGAGAAAATGCAACAGACCAGACCGGGGAAATCGAACCTGGACCCCCCTGAATGCTCTAGTCAGTTTGCTCACTGACCAACTGAGCTATCTGGGCTCGGCAGATTGAACCAGCTTCCAAAATCATAAACAGCATAACACAGCGACGACCAAAGAAAACTTGTATAGAAGAGTAGTAGTCCTAATTATCTTGTTTCAACAGTAGTTATGCCATTGTGCTCTTCAAAGTCCTCTCAGTGGGGATGTCTAAGTTTACGGATGAATACAGTATTTTGATGGTATTCTTAAAAACAACACATTGTCCTATTCGAAGATTAATATACAATGTAATGACAATGTTCATTGTCATCGATCTTTGATTATTATAATATTGTCTTTAGCCGCTCTCTTGCAGTGATGAAACCTTTCTTGAGACAACTTAAAATGTTACTAATTAAAATTTTGTCACACCCGAGACACATCACGTTTTACGTGAACCGTATAGTGGAAACTGATAAAATTGGGTGAATATACACATAATTAATGTCGGATGTCAGTTGAAATTAGAACATCCATGCCATACCCTGTCCCTTGAGAGAAGGCCTAAAATATGGAACTGTCTGACAAGGGGAGATAAGGCCATCCCTCGCCTGACTGGGTCTTTGACTTGTTGTTGGAGCGTCTCCGTCACTTTTGATTGAGACTCAAGAGGTGATCCTTCTTAGATTATTAATCATAATTGCACCATAAGGTTATTTGTTGCATCTCTATGGCTTCAATACCTCATTTAAGTTTCCTTCTCTGGCGTACTGAGCTTATGTGATAAGTCCCTTTATCCAATATATCTACAATAACAGCCTTTGTCGAATAAGGAAGTAACAATTCTAACTGCCTGGTAAGTATTGAATGAATTAGTGGTTGAAATCATTATATAACACAGCCTTGTGGGACTCAATGGAAGAATGATGTTGTCCTTCGTATAAATTCCAGAACTATATAGAGTCAAGGAAGTAGTGATATAGGTTAAAGATATTGATAATAGCTCGTAGTATGATCTGAATGAGGATGATTTGTTATGGGTACAGCCTACT
Source organism: Ostrea lurida (assembly GCA_903981925.1). Classification (NCBI taxonomy): domain Eukaryota; kingdom Metazoa; phylum Mollusca; class Bivalvia; order Ostreida; family Ostreidae; genus Ostrea; species Ostrea lurida. Next base: position 49,827 of record CAJDSM010017446.1, on the reverse strand, counting down.
GTTCTGGCAAATAGTAAAAAGGCCAGTGTGAGAGAATCCTTTAGGTATACGTGCATAATACTGTTGGTCAAACTGACTTAATGCAGCTCCCCCAATCCGACTATGACAGTGTGTATAATTCCAATACTTGATTCTAATTTTGTCCGTTCGATAAGACAAGTGTGTTTTCTCAAACCTCTTGATTGATTATGTCCCTTCCCATGCAGTGTGTGATTTCTGCATGCGCCTTTTATGTGGAATTCACTCTAATTTGCTGAATCTCAGTAGTACTCAAACGTAACGTCTGACTTCCACGTAAGAGCTAAGACCAAGAAGGCCGCTTAGGGTCCATTTCGCTGTCGTACCTACTCTGAGGCATACTGCTTTCACAAAGAAGAGCATTAAGGTACAGCAACTCTTACATTCACCCCTATGTGTGCACATGCCAATTCCACCTTCCTCGATGGGAAGGCATTATCTCCATGACCGTTTTATGGAACTGAATACATCTTAAAAATCTACTACCATGACATGGGTGTTCTTAAAAATTTATCCAACACTAGATGTTCCCACTTGGTTTCAATGCACACGAAATTTAAAAAAGACCATTGCCAGTCCTGTGCGCTCTAATATTATACACCTTGATCTAATTATTGTCCTTTATAGGCCACTGACTCACAAAAATGATGTAATGTGCTTGATCCTTATTGTGTGTGTCATACTCATGTATTATACTGACCTTCAGTCCTTCCCTGAAGGGGTAAAGTAGATCTAAGTGACTAAATTCATTCCTCCATTACTTGACTAAATCCATTATGTCCCCCTCTCTCTACACTATAGTCATTCAGCAGAAGACTGTTGTATTCTGGCGACATGTGGTATCTTAGAAAGATTTTTCTCCATATTATAATCCATATTAATAAATATTTGAGCTCCTTTGACCTCCCTACTGGGTATGTGCTCCCTCTCCTAGTACCTGACAGTGCCCAGGGGTGTCCATTTGAACTCTTACTCTGTATAACTACATATACAATTTGTGAATCTTATCCACCTATTATCATCACTGAACAAGAGCTTGTGTTCTATTTCCATTAACATATTTTGATACTAGACTTCTCTTATGGCCCTACGTGCGTCTCTTTGAGCCCAAGAATTCATTAAAGTGAGCCCATAACTCTGAATATGCTTTTGTGAATTTTGATTATTTACATCTGTGAATTTCTTTAACCGCCGCACATCACATAATATATAAATGGCTAAAAATGTGAACCATCAGAAATTCGTGTCGGTCAAAGTCGTAAAACAACAAGCTCGATCGGAAATATATAGCCTCACAAATAGGACATCACGTGTCTGTTTCATACATGGAAACCGGATTTCTCGAATGTCATAGTGACTTGCGATCCTCACTTATATTGGAGAGTAGACCAGTATTCAGAAAATCGCGGGCTTGAAGATGTTTGTTAGTAAATACGCTCAATTTATATTCTTGAGAACTGGGATACTTTCTGTACTATAATAATGACATGTCAAACATATTAGTGATTATAGTTCCATGCTACCCATGCATACGTGTTTGTATCGATTTATAGGTTGTCTAAAATATCACGTATACTCTTGCTTTTTCCACGAAAGAAGAAATATGAGGCCAAATTAATGATCACTGTGTATTATATTCGCAAAAACATAATCCCAAAGTTAACTGACCTGTGGTGTTGCGTCTTATGCCCTACACACTTACCTTTCAGATGCTAAGAACTTAAATCGTTCTGGTGCTTGTTTTTTTTATATTTAGGTAGTAGGTAATATCATAACTAATAAGAGATGCACGTGCTTTGTTGTTGCTTTACTTTGTCATTCTTTCCTTGCTTTCTTACATGTTGTAATTTTACGGATATAATCTCTTCATTATGAATATATTACAATGTATGAAACAACCATCATTCCAGAAAAATTTTATTATCATTCCTCGTAAACAGGTAGTACAGAATGTTTTCATAATTCCGCCTACTACCTTTAATAAGAGTTTTCCCTCCTCTATATAATCAATACTGTCCGTAGAAATTAATAGGTTTTTGATCCCCCTAACTCGCGCGCCCCTATATTTACCCCCTCGGGGTTATGCCTGAGTGTGATTTTGATACAACTTTGAAATTCCTCCACACTAATACTAACTGCTCAGGAATGTCCTTTCCATATCGAAAATTTTTGTTCTAGCTTTTGTTCTGGCCCCAGTGGTTCTTGAGAATAAATCAGTTTTATAAAGACACCAGTCACCGTGGTCTTATTTTTTTTTGCATCTTTCTCAGTGATTATAATTGTCTCCTACCATTCCCTTATTGAGTGACGGGCCTGCGATCCCTTTCATTTGAACAAATCTCGTTGGATCCCCTTCCCACCAGAACGAGGATGAGTGTTCGATAGCCAGGACTAAAGATATTGAGGGTGGTGTTAAATTTGGCCCACCGTGTGTATGTTTTCTCACTGCTGAGAGAGGAAGTATCCGAATTACATATGTAAAATATGGTCTAACCAGCCACTGGACGTGACAGATGACCGCAGTACAAGAATAGTGGGTGTTCGACCATTTACACCCGTATAAAGCTGCATACTTCGTGTGAGGTTCCTAGAATATCTTTAAAAATTATTTTTCTTTTGTGTCTAATAACATATTCGTACTTCAATTCTAATATGTATTGCAACTGTCGCTTTCCTCATTTGAAACCCAAATGATAAAGTGTCCATATAAGATAAGAGGGCCATTTCACATAATAACTAATGTCATCATTCCATGTTTTAATTTAAACATTATTTGTACTGATTATGCCCCTCCGAGCCTTCCTTAAGGAGTCAGCAGAGGTTCTTTCCATATATATAAGACCAATCTAATATCACTATAGAACAATTTAAGGTCTCACTCTTGGGCATCCAAAATCTTATCCCCCTCTCCCTTGGGATCCATACAAGTGAATTGGCAACCAATTGTTTGGAAATTTAGGGTTACTAGTCTGCTGGGTTCTTCGTGCAAATGATCTCTCTCACTCACACTACCGCTCTATGCAGATATCGAGGTGCTCATAGAGAGAACAAGAAGGATGTAGGTGATATGCAGAAGTAACCAAGTTATAACTGCCTACTGATACTGTACTTATTCCTTTTGTTGAAAATGGCTGAATTTCAGTGCAATCCCAGGATGTAAAAGAATTTAAGTGGGTGCCAGAGTGAGCGTACCTAGTTATATGTCTCCTCCTAATGTGATCTTGATACGATATGTCCCTTTTATTATAAAAATGAACAGTTCTCGTCCGTCCTTCTCCCGCATGTACATGACTCAAGATGTGAGGGAAGTGTGGGTTCAGGGGGCATTAATATGTACCCCATTTATAATGGGTAATTAAATAATCATGAAATCATGAACAATTTCGCTATGTATCTTATGGTAATGCCTCTTTAATCCTACTGAGATTTACTGTGGGATGTTTTAAGAACACATTCCCCGTGGTTTCGTACATCATTCTCGATTTGACTTTGTTCCTTCATGAATACTGATTGTATATATTCAATACGATCCTATTACGATATTGTTCTACCTCTATAACCAACGAATTCATGGATCATGATTGGCAAATAAAAAAGATTTTAAGATATTTAGCTCACACTAACGTGAGTCTTTCTCTTGATTCTGCCCTTCATTTGTTCTTTCTGCGTCAATCCTAGGTCCGTCTATTATGTCGTCCTGATTTCTTAAGCCCCTCATTAACATCTTAGTGTACAGTTTGTTTTCGGGTCGATCCTTCTCTCTCTCGCCAGAACTACAGGGCCAAATTTTATCCCATCTTCAAGAGTCATATGTGCCTTTAGCAAATTCTCGTTTGGTGATGTCACAGGGATTCACGTTTTTTGTTCTTCCAAATGTCTAGAACAGAGACCGATGGTGCGCCCATCTAAGGGGTATTATTAACTCCAACGAAATATCCGCCAAAAATAGGGTGGTGTCATTTTAAAACATCTTATTCTCAAGAAACCACTGGTGCTCAGAAAACGCTGAAATCTTACCTTGTTATGGAATAGCTTCTGAGTATATTCCCTGTTCGACTGAAATTCAAGGTCATTCAGTTGTCAAATTGTCCATTAACTTATACGCGGGGTAATCGTGGCGCCCCAGTGGGGCCATTGTCCATACCCTAGCTTTATACAATATTTGATTATTAGTAGGGAAAATTCTTTTTAAAAGTAGTCCTAATTCCATAGACACGTTGTTGTGTATCTTTAAGACGTACTTTAGCAAACATAAATACTGTTCTGCTTAATTCCCTTTCATCTATCGTGACGCTGTGTTTTTTCTCTTTTTACACTTGTCTGATTAATGTCCCTTTCCATAAGCGTGTGTTTTCATACGTTCGACTCTTCGATTTGTCCCCTTCCACTAGACAGGTGTTTCTCAAAATAATCTTGAATTGGATAGTCATGTCCCCTTGCCTAGCCCCAGTGTGTTTCGTTCATTACTTGATTAATCTCATGTTCAGCTCCATCATTAAGACATGTGTGATTATACTCATTGACCTTTGAATTCGATTATGTCCCCCTTCCATGACAGGTCGTGTCTCACTCAGTACTTGGATTCTGATTTGTCCTTCACCATGAGACGTGCTGTTATATATCACTTGATCTATATGTCGTTCCATAGACACACTGATGGTTTCTTATTTGCTCAACTATTTTGTCACCTTCCATAGACAGTTGTGTTTTCATCACTTTGATCTATTATTCCCCTTCCTAGATAGTTGTGTATAGTCATTTACTTGGCTAATTATGCGCATGATCCTACGACAACAATTCATAATTTAATAAGATATTCTAATACTGTGTGTAAAGCAGCAAACAAACACACAATTTATGCAAAATATATTGATACATCGTTAAGGTTTTACATAGTATGTGGATTTATCCGGAATTTGGTTTGAGTTACATCCGTCTGACACGCAACAAAAGTGACAGCTATATAGACCAGTAATGGGTCCACCGCCGTAATTCATACAGTATTCTTGGTCTGACGTCTGATGTAGCCATTTGTTCCGGCATTCTTCCTCCGTCACACACCTAGAAAATAGAATCCAACTATTGCTTCCTTTAGGGCATTTCCATTCCATATGTTCTGAAATATATCTAAACTTTTCATATTCTACTCATATACAACTCTTTCAGCTAGATTACAAAGGAAGAACACGAGAATAATATCCTCCAAATACAAGTACCTTTTATAAGTGTATGGATACTGATATCCATTATGGACAAAATCAGTCATACAGAAATCTTTCCCTGGTGCACAGGTCTGTAAACTCCCCAGGTAAATTGACGCCATGTCGCAGGTGATGTTGTTTTTATAATCTCCACAAACGTGACATGTTCTTATACCTTTAAAAAGAAATAAAGATTGTTGATCAGTCAGCAAAGCGAAGGGAAATCATTCCGATCTCGTCTGCATCTGTTTCGATGTACCATTGCCATGTCACCGACGTTGTTGACTTGTAAATACATAGGTGGTTTAAGTGTGTCTATCGATGGAATAGATTACATGACTGATAGCTTGGATTTCATTTAAGTTAAATTACTAGGTTCAACAGCGCTAACAAAGTTGGCAATTTCCCCCTCAAAAAACTGCAAAAGTCAAGCCGAGTGCTTGGAAAAGTAATAGTCGTTACCTGTTTTGTGATATATACCTGATAAAGCCACTGTAGATGGCACTGATGTTGATGAAGACATTGTTGATGTTGGTATTGAAGACTTTGTAGTGGTTGAAGAAGCATTGGGTGTTGTAGATTGCATTGTTGTATGTGAAAGTGTGGATACTTTTGTTGTTGATGAAGATACACTTGTTGTTGTTGCTGCTGTTGAAAAAATGTCATTTGATGCTGAAGTTTGTGAAAACAATTCTGTAGAAGAAACTGTTAAGTTCTATAAAAATACAAAATTACGATAAGGGCAAATATGGATCCCTAAACATAAGGTGTCCTGTAGGAATATGCATCCCCTGTTGACCGGTGTATAAAAGGCGCGTGACAGGTGTGACCGCTAAATAAGATTCATCAGTGTCAATATGATCCACTTGATGAACTAACATGAGCACGATCACTTCGCTTCATATTACACATGTGTGTTCCTTATGACAAGCCCTTTCTACTGGTACCAACATTTTGACCTCCTGACCTTGACCTTGAAGTTTGACCTACTTATCAAAACTTTAACATTGGCCATAACTTTTGAATGGTGGACCCAGTCTCGTGTTCTCATTTTTCCATGCACAGACCTGATAACGGGTAATTATTTGTATTATATTTCGCAAATTGTATGGTCGTTATAACAATCTACAATCGTACAACCTGCGATAAGGTCAAATGCTGTCTGACGTGCAATTGTTAACCCGTTCTTTGTACACAGATTTGACTACAGATTACTCCGTTCACCTGATCAAGACCATGGGCTCACGGCGGGGTCAACAGGGGATGCTTACTCCTACTCTACTTTCATCTCATCTCATGGTGTGTCCAGGGTCCGTGTTTGCCTAACTCTGTTCGAGACTTACGAGATTGATCACTGTTCATTATCTTCGCCTTTTCATATAGGCCTAATGGATAGCTTTGATCTTTAACTTTGGAAATAAGAGTCATCCTTGTATTCAAATATCCTGGTTTAAATGATAAGCTGACGTCTGCATACAGTAAATACATTCTGTAGCAGTGGTTGATCAAATGGACCGGGTTATGGTGGTCGCATCCCCTCCTCTTTTGTTCATCATTTTTTCCTAAAAACAAAAGGTTATTTTTGCTATATTCGGGTCGTCACCCCCCCCCCTTCATGGATGGAAATGGTATAGACTTGGATCACACGCCCCCTTCTAAAATTTTCATGATCTGCCACTGAATGATATAAATATTGATACTCACAAGCTTTATTATCGTTTTTCATTTCAAAGATTTAGTGGAACTTTACAAATGATGACCATGTAAATTGATTAAATCGGACTCCATACCATTTTTTTTAATTAAGAACGCTAAAAGCTGTTCACAAAGCATATAGAACAATTTTTATTCTCTTGTAGGTCTTATGAAACATCACTAATTTCGATAAACATGTACTTGTGCATGACCAAGATTATTTTTCTCCATATGTGTACGGTAACGTGTTGCCCTGTTGGCTCATATCTTTGAATAAAGGTCCCGTGCAATCTGAGATTTGCTCGACTGTTTCTGTCAACTCGGGAAATTTTTCTCAACTGTACAGAAAAGGTCAAGCAAATTTCTATTGGCTCCGATGAAATGTATTCTTGTGCATGTACAAGCTGACTTTTCTTTATAGCATCCAGTTTTCTGCGTGGACCTCAGGATCCAAGCAATAACAATAGAACATTCTTTACTGATACTACTGAAACCTACATGCAAGTGCATATGTACCATACATAACATTGATTCTAAATAAGGATTGCTATCTTGGAGCGAAATTTGTCTAAAAGTAGGACAATCATGCTTCGCCACTCTTCTGACCTGGTTCGTTAGGTGACGATCCTACACTGTTACACGTACCTGAACTACTGTTCGCAATAGCAAACTTTCTGAACTGCAAGTCAACAGTCATTTAAGGTACATATCTCGGACATCAAGACGTTTACAAGTTATTCTCGCTCTATGCTATCATGATAGGCAGAGAGACTCTTCCACGAACATTGAAAATATCTTCTCAAGCATTTTTTAATTTCAAAATGACTGTATTCGTTTTGTTTACCTTAATAAAATCGAATTGTTTTAATCTCTGACAATGTAAAGTAGCCCTTGATTTAAGAAAGTTTGTACGAGATCTATTGTGAATTTTGGACCTTCGTAATTTTGCACATGACGTACTCATAAGTATATTTCACAAGTAAATAGCATATCATTATTATTCATAAGAATGGAGTATATGTTCCAAAGAAACCAACTTACCTGAAGTAGATGTACCTACAAAAAAAAATACAAGTTTTTTTTTAAATTGACACGTCAATATGAGACAATAAACGATACTACAATGCGGTCACAACTATTAGGCAACTTCTTATTTTTCAAATTGTACAACGAATTAAAAATTAATTATGAAAAAAATCAAATATATACTATCGTGCCGATAAGAAAAGGGGAGTGGAGGAGGAGTGTCATTAGAAAGGGAAGAGCAAGAGGAGAGATAAAAAGAGCAGATAATGAGAGGAAGTAGAAGAAGGAAAGGAGGTAGAAAAGGAACGGAAGAAATGAAATATTTTTAACCTGCCCACCCTATGGAGTATTGATCAACATGTGCAATATCACATACCATATTCTAAAATTCATATGAAAAGATATCTACCCACTAATCATTATAAAATGCTAATTTCTGTATCATATGAAATACAAAAGAAACCCAAACAATTTTTTAGAAAACACAATAGCTTGTCGTGCAACTCAAATTTTAAGATGAAAACTCAATACGCCGGTTTCGAGATACATACGAGTTTTTTCCAATTTTGTCAAGTTTTTTTTTGTTGGAAAAATAATATAACAAATGCAGCCCTTTCAATCGATCTATCCATAGATATATCGATTTCACAGAAAAGCATATCGACCTCGCACTTCGTGCTCGGTCGATATGCTTTTCTTTGAAGTCAATATATTTATGGATCAACCTCATGAAAGAGCTATATTTGTATAATATCGTTGGTCCTGCCTTCGCTTTCGTCGATTGCCCTACAACTCGGATTTTGTATGCTGTTTTTTGGGACGATGAGTTACGTTGATACTCTTGTTACTTCGCCATTATATAGATGTAAAATGGCGAAGTAAACAATGTTACATCGTAATCATTGTCCAAAAAACATCATATACAAAATACGAGTATTAGGGGCACACGGGACCGTCCGACAAGACAAAAGCGAAAAGGCAGGAAATCAGGATGCCATGCGAGGGTAAGCATTCCTCTGCTGACCGTCACATCGCCGCCGGAGCCGCGTATCCGAAATCAAGGTAAAGGGTGTCCCGTCTCAAAGTCTAGTACGAAAATGGACAGTCTAGAAAAGGGTATTTGCAAATATGACATTGTTTCAATATTTTCACTTTTGTTAATCCTTTCTTTCACTAATATTTTGTATTTTCTACATTAACATATTCAAAGAGAAGCCGCTTTTAATACATTTAATCATCTTCGAATTCTTCACTGACTGTAGGTCCACTTTGTTCCACCTCGGCATTGAAAATTAGATTAAATACACCTCCCATGCAAAAGAGCTCGTATCTCGAAACCGGCGAATTGCAATATTGAGCCAATGAAATAGTGAATTCGTTTTAATAATGGGATACTTCTCATTCTAGAAATGTTATTGCATCCAGTTATCAACAACATTACAGCATTAGTAGAATATTCAAGCCATCAAAACTCACTTTCAGTTGTTGGTACTGAAAAAAAGACATTGACTTGATAATAGTTACTTAGTATAGCTAGTTAAATGTACACACTAATTGGCGATCAATTTCAACGGCATTGCTGTTTTGCAATAATGCTTAATATATACTTTGTTTGAACTCGTACATGTATCTACATTCAGATCCGACACTTTAGATGTACGTGTGTTTTGAGAAAGGGACAGATCGTCCCTGGAATTCATCTATTCCTTCGTCAACTATCTTGGCAAAATCAGCTTTTACCTTGTTTTTTCTGATTTTAGTGATTAATTCATATAAATGAGTTCTCTATTTCCATACAATATTATGTATTGTCTGTTGTTGATTAGATATTTTGTATAGATACCTGTTGGTAGTAAACACACACAGCTATGCGTATGGCCATATTGACATTGACCAATCATCCCAGACGGACAAAAACAATGACTGTTATCCATACACTCTAATAGAAAGAAAATGTTGTAAATGTCTGAACAAGGTTAAAACAATACACCATTCGTGTTGTATGTTTCAGCTTCTTTGACGTTTTCTCCGAGATCGTATGCATTTCTATTCCGAAGCGTTTCGTTCAATGTTCAATACAAACCAGATATCTGCATGCCAAATGCTTTTTTGCCTTTGATCGTTAAAATACGAATTTTCTCATGATCGCAATGTTGTTGTATTCAATGCGGGTGTGAATCTTGATATAGTAGTCTATTTTAAGGACTGGGGACTCGGACAGAAATATTGATTGATTATTTATTGTTTTACGTCTCACTCGAGAATATTTCACACATATGGAGACGTCACCATTGCCGGTGAAGGGCTGCAAATTTAGGCCTGTGCTCGGCACCCAGGGCCTTTGAGCAGTGAGGGATCTTTATCATGCCACACCTGCTGTGACACGGGACCTCGGTTTTTCCGGTCTCATCCGAATGACCCGCCCAATTCAGTCGCCTCTTACGACACGCAAGGGGATGCTGAGGACCTATTCTAACCTGCACCCCCATGGGTGCAGACAGAAATAAAAGTGAAATGTAAATATGAAAAGGTGAAGATAACAAAAAGTGATCAATATCAGAAGTAAGACAAACAGCATCATCACCTACCGTGGATCTAAAGGGTCTTAGATTTTGAGATATTGTGATCAAATTTCATGTCATTCATTAGTCCCCCACCGGTTTATAAAAGCAAATGGGGACTATAGATTTCTTCTCCATCTACTAAGTAAGTTTTTTCCCAAGCGAACGATTTATCATTACTACTTATGATGGCGCATCATTAATAATATATAATTTTTAACATTAGCGATCGCAAATACATTCGTTAATGCCAAATTTTATCATTATTGGATTTTATATTGTTAATGGTTGCTACAGAGCTGTAGCGATATTGTCATTTCCGGATTTATAAGGACTGGGGTGTCAATACAAATTAATGAATGGTAGAATTTTATGACGTGGTTGAAGCGATATTCTTCCAAGTCAATGGAACATTACCAGATGAGTTAGTTTATATTAAGAAAGCGCGGTCATGGTGATCGGATTAGTTTACAAGTTTTAGTCTCCCCAAAGTTCATAGCATATCTAAAATTTGAATATGTAATAGAAAGCACAAAGATTATGGAAACACATGTCTATACAGATTCACCTCTAACGTCCTATACTGACCAGTACATTGGCATGTCGAGGAATATCCATTGAATCTGCAGTGAGGATACTGTTGTCCTTGTAAAGGACAAATGTGTCCCGTGCAGTCAGCATGTGAATGACAAACAGTGGATAAAGGAGCCGCTACAGAAGTGGCTGAAATGTAATAGTAGAAAAATAATTTAAAAAATAAAGTCCGAATTAATCTCGTATCGTTAAATAGATAAACAACGATACACAAGATATTATCAAAGTAGAATATACATCTGAATTATCCAACGACTGCTGTATACATACCCTCGTTATTGTTTTAAAATCATTTGTTCTAAACAAATTTCACCCATGAATGTGACATGAAAATTAAATAAAGACAATAGTATATGGGCATTATTATCATACCGACGTTTTCGTGGTATTTTTTTTTTCCTCTGAAGTCTAGAACAATGCAAGTAGGAAATTACATGAAAGAAAAAGCCTCTATAGGCCTTAAACCACTTCGTCGGGGAAGTCAATAAATTGATTTTAAAAAATGCCATATATTTTTAATCTGAGCTTCTTTAAAAAATATTTCTACCCTATTCAATTTTACTAGATTTCCATAGATTGTGTACATACCGGGAAAACATATGATGTAGATGAAAAATGTAAAGTGCAGTTAACAAAACACATGCGTGAGTTAAATCATTCCAAATGGAGAACAAATGTTATTCAAATGTGTGACATAAAACAACCATATTATTTCTTTAATCAATCATATCAATGTTTGAGGGTATATTTGCATCATTCTTAGAAGTAACTTACCAGTTGTCGTTGAAGCTAAAAAAGATAGGGATGTGTCTATAATACACTGTAATATACTGAGTTAGATGCTAATTTGTTTATTGAAAATTAACTCATTCTCCCATATTATCTAAGTACTTACAAATACAGTTTTAATGGCTGAAATATTGCCAAAATGGCAAAAAACATCAAATAATCAATCGATGGACCTTGAAATGCAAAATTCTTGACTTTATTTTCTCAGCACGTGTCGCTTGAAACCACGACGAAAACAAACTGTGCAAAACGAATCAATTTAGCGTGGCAGTGAGTTGATCTATACTACTATTTCAGACCAATGAGCTACCGCAACATTGAATAAACGAGAAAAAGTTCGCAAATGAACTCAAGATGCACCAAATTTGTATAACACTTAGCAGCACACAGTTTCTTTTCCATATACATTGTAGTATATCTGTGAACATTAATTTTATTTCAGAATATTGCTGTATTTTAACAATATTTCATATGAAAAGGTAGCGATGACGAACAGTTATCAATCTAATAAATTCTATATGGAAAACGAATAGAGAGATGGACAAACACGGACCCCCTGGATACTAATATAACAGAAGTGGAGGTGGTGTCTAGGAGGAGTGATCCACCTCGGTGGATCCTCCTCCACCGGTCACACCCTCTGTCAGCCATTTATCTTCATCAGGTTAACGGAGTAATCCGTAGTCAAATAAATGTGTACATCAGCCAAACTTACTTTCAGTTTTCAGAATAAATAAAAACAATAATTAGTGTACTTAATATCAACTTAATCAGTGCTGTATTCAGAAGTGTATAACAAATGTTTTAGCGAATTACTGCATCATTACATAGTTTTTAATATACGGTAACCTACGTGTTGTAGTCGTACCTAAAATGATCAATATATTATCACTGGTTATTCAGAATTTGAAACACAATTTTGATTTCTTCCTAAACTTGACTAACATTTAAGGTTACGTATGAGTGACAAATGCAACTACTTATGCACTTAAAATGATAGTTCTGTAACAAAAATTCTATTTTGGGTGCAACAACAATACAACTGGTTAGACGGTATTCACCAAACCGCATCTGCTTTTTCAATTTCTTTGACGGATATAGCTGGCGTTACAAGACAAACAAGCCTAGCAACCCCTAGCAACACAAGATTTGAAACAATAGTTAATAGTGGCCTTTTCCTTTGACCATTGACCTTGAAAACCCATAATGTTCATCCTCACTTCATGGGTAACATTTGTGGAAGGTTTGATGATCCTCTAATAAATGCTTTGTCTTCTATCTTGTTTTCAAGATTTTTAGGCAATAACCAAGTGACATTGACTCTGTAAATTCCTCTCCATAAGCAATATTTGTGAAAGATTTGATGATCCTCCGATATATGCCCTTGCTTCTATATTGGTTCCGAACACAGACACAGACACACAGCCGCACGGCAGCGATGTTACATGTATACCCCTCTGCAGCTGGTTGCGAAGGGATAACCACTGATTGCTGCTTCCACGTCACATTAAATTCATAATTTTATGTCAATATTGATAATTTGAATGAAATAAGATTTTTCTTAAAAGTCAAATTATATGGAAATAATAAATCAATTAATTATGTTTAATTATCTCTCTTCTTGATTTACATTATAAATCATGGCATGCATTCCGCTATATCAATATATCTAATTAATGATTAAAAAACACAATTTTTCTGCATCATGTGAAATATCAAACAAACAAAAGGATAACGAACAAATCAGATTATTCTTAATTAAATGAAACCTGATTTACAGTATTGGGTGAATGATGTAATGAGTACATTTTGATTATACCTTTAGTTATTTAAAAATGAAACCAATGGGAAATTGAAATCATAGAGACTTACTATCAGTTGTTGGAACTGGAAAAGAAAAGCAATGACTTAAAGAAGAAACTATGTACATACGACAGTAAATTGATGAATCTGATATTGTTTTTGGTTGCATTTCATTTAATAGGAATATATTAGGTTCACGGCTGATGGGAATCAATAGGGGATGCTTATTCCTCTTACGCACCTGATCCCACCTCCTGTATGTCCTGAGGTTTGTGTCTGCCCTTTCTTTAATTTTGTATTTTTATAGGAATTGTGATTTTCGTCACATGAAAACATGAACAAGCGAAGATAACACTGATCAATCTCATAAATCATATAAAGAATACAAAGTTAAGGGCAGGTCAAACACGGACCCCTAGACATAGATGGGAGAGATGGGATCGGGAATTGAGGAGTAAGCATCCCCTGTTGACTGGTAACATCCGCCGCAATCCTATACATTGAGCAAGGAAACAGGGAAATCCGTTATCAAAATCAGTATCTAAATAATGAACGGTCTAACAGTTGATATGAAACACATTAGACAGTATTAGATTCCTGGACAATTATCTTAAATTATGAACTAGTACAAAACAAGTTCAATTGTTGTATACTTTTTTCAATATTGTCAGTCCAATTTTGTATAGATACCTGTTGGTAGTGCGCACACGCAGCTATGCGTATGACCATGATGACATCGACCAATTAATCCAAAAGGACAAAAACAATGACTGTCATCCATACACACTGAAAGAAAGAAAATGTTACTCAGTAAATAACAAATGACTGAACAAGCTTAAAACATGATTGTAATGCTACAGTTTTTTCGATGTCTTCTCCAATATCTTACCTATATTGATTTAGAAATATTAAGGTTTACACTTCCATGTCATTGAAAAATTAGATTAACCAGCTGTAATACATAGAATATTGTCTCATGGTAGAAACTATACTTTCTATAAAGAAAAGTGGTTGCGCACACAGCACATTCCAAGAATATCGATAAAATGTAATAATTAGGTTTGTTTGTTATTTTACTTTCTATTAATTTTTTTATTCAGTTGGACTTAGAAAATATTTAAGCAAAGTGTCACAAAGTTTGGTGTTTACGACCGTAGCAGTGAGAGCCCTTTATCCCAACGCCGACTGTGACGGTAACTCTGGTGAACATGGTGAATATCACTCTCTCTCTCTCTCTCTCTCTCAGAACATAATGACAATGGATTGATTAGAGTTGTTTATATTAATAATTATACGGTACCAGTTTTGATTTCGACAAATTATGTCTCTTCAGTGATGCTCATACCGAAATGTTGGAAATCCGACACATGTATCTGACGTCTTTCACTTACCAGTACATTGACATGTCGAAGAATATCCATTAAATCTACATTGAGGATACTGTTGTCCTTGTAAGGGACAAATGTGTCCCGTGCAGTCAGCAAGTGAATGACAAACCGTGGGTAAAGGAGGCGTTGTAGAAGTGGCTGCAACGTAATAGAAAACATAATAGTCGTAAAGGATACAGTGATTTTAAAATAATGGAGAAGAAATGTATCGTAAATAATCTAAAGAAAATATGGACGAACATGATTACTAGCAACTGTTGTATATCTGAGCCGAAGTTAGTAGTTACCTTAATTAAAACACATCATGGTATATTAAAATCAATTGTATCAAACATGTATGGAAAATTTTGTTAAAAATTTTGTTTGAAAACTGATTCTGGAATTTCTTGATCCGCTAACGACAACATACAGTCATTAACGTGAAATCACGTGCATGGTTATTCTACAGGC
Source organism: Ostrea lurida (assembly GCA_903981925.1). Classification (NCBI taxonomy): domain Eukaryota; kingdom Metazoa; phylum Mollusca; class Bivalvia; order Ostreida; family Ostreidae; genus Ostrea; species Ostrea lurida. The sequence continues at coordinate 34,302 of CAJDSM010017446.1, read as the reverse complement.
AGACAAAGCAGTGTTTTTCGCAATTCTCAATTAAGATTTCAAAATATCACACAAAATCCAAGAAACACAACATGTGTCAAGAAACATAACATTACTTCAAATCATACTAAACTTTGTGCAACGATTCGAATGAGCTAAAAATTATGCAGTACGAATATTTTCAAAGGATTGATTAGGCATCAACTATTTATCGTAAACGAAAGATTTCAGTACTATTTGTTAGATTATTTTTTAAAATCCATCAACCAAAGTTCAATCAGAAGAAGCTTGTTGAGAAATGATGTCCGGATGTTAGAGTCCTAGGTACATAAGGAGTAGAGGACCGTAATCTGTGACTCTTATTTGTAGAGACAGAGAGAGCAGTCCAGGTAGCATAAAAGGAGTAGAGGACCGTAATCGTGTGACTCTTATTTTGTAGGAGAAGAGAGGAGAGAGAGAGAGAGAGGAGAGATGAGATGAAGGAGAGGGAGAGAGAGAGAGAGAGAAGAGAGAGAGAGAGAGAGAGGAGAGAGTCAGGTAAGAGGGAGTAGAGAGCAGTATCCTAGAGCTCAGTAGAGAGAGACCTATCCGTCTCTGTAATGTGAGAGAGAGAGAAGACGAGAATGAGAGAGAGAGAGGAGAAGACGAAAGCAGAGGAAGAGAGAGGAGAAAGAAGAGATTACGTACTTGTAGGAGTATACTATTATAATATATGAATAATAATACGTATGGTATAAAAATCATATATGTGTATTTAAAAAAACCCGCTATGCTTTATGAAAAATGATTCCAAATAAATCCATATCTTGGCTTAAACTTACTTTCAAGTTGTTGTTGGCTGAAAAGAAATATAGAACGGTGAATGAATATGGATAGGTATAGTGATTACGTTATTCGTGATGTGTCAATGTGTGCCAATCTATCGTTAGTGTCGTTTGTCAATTTATAAAAGTGTTTTATAATATATACAGTATTAACATACATAATGCTATAGAATTGTGCTAATACGTGATATTGCTTCTGAGCCCATCCAATTCAAAGAAGTTTAGTATAGGTCCAAAGTGTTTTTTGAATAACCTTTCGCATGTACAATGTTTACTTTAACTAAGTTATACCAGAATGACGTAGTATATTAAACGTCACTGACTATTGACTATATTCAACAGAATACGCAAACTGGATACTTAAACAATGTTTTGGATCTAATCTACGCATCTGCTGTGTCTAGAGGTAATATAGCTTTCAAACCTAACCAATTCTTATGTATCTACTAATATTTTGATCAGTGTTTGCTTCATCCTTCATTACCAAGATTAATGCATACTGAAGAAATTTCAATTGACGTATAGACTGTGTTTGATATTCTTCTCTAAGATGAAGGAATGCTAATTTGCATTTAGCCTGTCTGTTATATAATATCGTGATTAACAGGATTATCAGACCACAATGTTCCACACAGGGCCAACTAATCGCATTCTTTAAATTATGTATGTGTATAATCTGACATGGTCCTATATAATTATGTCAGGTTATCATGGTTGTTGATTTTAAGTTTATGATCATGACATACTGTGATATTTATAACACCTGAATAAAATGAAATGATAATAAATATTTATTTATTTTCCCTGAGCATAATACCATATAATTATACTTTACGACACTTTTGCGTTATTACAATATTAGAATAAAGTAAATAGGATAACTTTGGCGCTTGCGTCGTCGTGGCTAAAAGAAAAGTATAAAAATATTCAGATTAGACGAATTACGTTGATATATTATATGATCATAAAAAATAATTGAAATTAAATCAATATGACTATTAGATACTATACGATTATGAAAAAAACAATTAGTCGTAACGCCTTATGATCGTAGTTCGGAGCAACAAAGACTTTTAAGTAATGCAAGCGATTCTTCAATTTCTCGTTTTCTATTTCGATTCAATTGCATTCTTTACACTTTGTTTTTTTCTTTCTTTCGATTGCTCTTTACATTTTACAGGATAACCATGGTATTTTTGCAAAATTAGCCCAGTACCATGATATAAAAAGGTATTAACTTACGTGTTGTTGTCGTGCTAAAAAAGAAAATACAGCACTAATTCCCAGACAGACTTGCCACGACGCAATGTCTTTAAATTTTATTGAAATTTCAGACTTCTTACTACATTTCTCAACAAATAACAGCAATGTGGTTGTTAAAATGAGACGGTACTCTCGGAAATAAGTGCAATTAATGAAAAGTTCCTATCATTTGGACTATTCTGTCATAGTGGCTTATCTGTTTTCACATTCTTTCCCGGATGTTTTCACCCCTCATGGATTTTGAGATCGAAATCATTAGAACTCTTGTGCCACGTCGCTAAAAGGCTATTATTGCAGCTTAGAGTTAAAGGTTCTATTAATCACCGGTATACCCAGTCTAGCCAGCAGGTCCATTCTGGTATACTGAGGTCTTATTCAAATAATCCACAACTTTTTTAATAATCTTTTTGGTTACTAACGAAGAGGCAAGTGTAAAAATTGTAAAATTTCAGAGATACTATTACTTATTCCATAAAATGCGATACATAAACACTTATGGACTAATTATGCTTTAATCAGTTGTTTGTATCTAAGAGCCGTAAAATATGTCCTCAAACTTTCCGATATTGTATACAATATTTAATATGGGAAAGTGTTTGTTTCATTCCAATTAATGACCAAATTAATTTCATTGATGACA
>CAJDSM010017446.1:0-31508 GCA_903981925.1 Ostrea lurida | reverse complement strand
TACGTAATCTCTCTTTCTCCCATTTTCCTCTCGCTCTTCCGTCTCCCTCTCCTCTCTCTCTCTCATTCTCGTCTTCCTCTCTTCTCTCCTAACAATATACAGAGTCACGGATTACGGTCCTCTCTCCTTCACTGTACCATAGGACTGCTCTCTCTCCTCTCTTCTCTCTCTCCTCTCTTCTCTCCTCTCTCTCTCCTCTCTCTCTCGTCTCAAGGCGTTTACTCTCTCTCCTGTCTAATCTTCCTCCTCCTCCCTCTTCTCATCTTCTCTCATCTCTCTCTCTCTTACTCCCCCATCTCTTCTCTCTCCAAATAAGAGTCCACGAATCAGGTCCTGCTACTCGCTTATCTCTACTGGACTGCTTCTCTCTCCTACATAAGACGTCCAAATTACGGTCCTCACTCTTATGTACGCTAGGACTTCAAAATCCGGACATATTCTCTACAGAGCTTCTTCTGATGGACTTTGGGTTGTGGAATTTTAAAGATATAACTACAATAGTACTTCGAAATCTTTCGTTTACGATTAAATAGTGTGCCTAATCCATCTTGATATATTCGTACTGCAAATTTTTGTCATTCGATCGTTGCATCAAAGTTTCAGTTGTGTTGAGAATCTGTTATGTTTCTGAACTTGTCTGGTTTCTTTGGATTTTTTGGTCGTGATATTGAAATCTTTAATATCTGAGAATTTGCGCATAAACACAACTGCTTCTTGTCTGGCCTGTAGAATAACATGCAACGTGGATTTCACGTTTAATCTCTCGACTGTAGTTCGTTAGCGGAACAAAATCAAGATAATTCCAGAATTCGTTTCAAACAACAATTATTTTAACAAAATTTTTCCTACATGTTTTCGATCTACAATTTGACTTTTAATATAGCCATGATGTGTTTTAATTAAAGGTAACTACTAACTTCGGCTCCAGATATACAACAGTTGCTAGTAATCATGTTTCGTCTCTTCCCATATTTTCTTTAGATTTATTTACGATAAATTTCTTCTCCATTATTTTAATAATCAACTGTATTCCTTTACGACTATTATGTTTTTCTATTAACGTTGCAGCCAGACTTCTACAACGCATACATCAATACTCTTTAACCCACGGGTTTGTCATTACACCTTGCTGACTGCACGGGACACATTTGTTCCCTTAACAAAGGAGCAATAAGATATCCCAAATTTTACTGTATCTACCTTAGATCAATTATATTCACACACAATAACGGGTTTTGGGTTAAGTGAAGGGATTTGAAGTAATGTGGGAATTTAAAAATTTATATTATGCTAAAATAGATGAAATCAAAAATACATCCTCCAAAGCCAACAAACTCTTTACAAATATATTGCTTTTGTGAAACCCCCCTACGCTTTAATGTTGTTGTTTTATATTAATTGAATTTTATAGTTTAATGCAAAACTTTGTGGATGTTAGAATAATATAAGGAAGATGTGCATATTGTAGCGAATTTTATTTTGGACAGTTTTGTAACAAGATATAAACGTTGGACTTAGGCATTTTTTTTCTCACCAAATGGTATAATGTACATCTAATAGTGCATGCACGAATCCGAATCCGTAATATCTTTCACTAGAAGGAAGTATATACTATATCACCGGCATTGGGATTAAGACAACTTCTGTTTAATCTGATAAAAACTGTTTGTGTTCATAATGTAGTGTGCCCCGCGGGGGGTATTAGGTCCCGTAGGAACATGTCGTCCGTAGTTGAGGCTGCTTTTTGGGGAATTTTATTTTATCCCAATGCATTTATGATATTTTCAAATGCTAAGTGACTGTACATTGCTCATCTGTCAGGGGCCATTAGCTCTGACCTACTCCAGTTCGTATGTTACTGTTATAGAATCTGATTAATATAAACTTACTTCTAAAAAAAATGTAGAAGACTTTCAAAAACTTTGTATGCGTATGCAATGGACATAAATGCTTTAAAATAATAGGGTGGAGGGGGGGGGGTTCATACGCACTGTATGGTGTGCAGGGTTGGGAGAAATGGCAAAGACTGGGGCTGAATTTAATGTCGGTGGGTGGCTGCAACAGCGTGTGGTGGACCAGACCTCTGAAGAGGAGCATGAGCTGTTGGAATCATGTAAATATGTAGTGGTGGGACTCAATGGTGTTCATGGAATGATAGAGTATGGAGCGTACCGGGATCACCCCACAATTTAACAATCACATAACAACATAACATCAGACAAAATTACAATATACATTTCTCGAGATACTCATATTCTAACAAATAAATTAAAATCCAACGAAAAATTATTCATCCGACCACGATACCCTGTAAATATTAAAGACACAAAAATATCCAACGTAAAAAATTGAGCCCCCTTCAAATTTAAAAATGAATTCTTCCAGTAGCGTGTCATAAAAGACTTTATAATATGTATATGGTATTGTATTTCACTTTATTAATATGCAAGAGTGAGGCTGCTCAGTTAGGAATATGATAATTGTACTAGAGCAAAGCTGCTGTGATCCGCTTCTTACTTCTATTGGGAGCACGCGCAGAAGCAAGGACTGGGAGTGAACGGTAGGTTCTAGCAAAGGCAGCTAATCACACAATGCCTGAGAAACATGACGCAAAAAAAGGCAGATGATTTATTCATAGCTTTCTTCAAAATCCTGGCTTTGCTAAATTGAATAGATATTTGATATATGCAGACTATTTAGTTTCCATTGGCTGGGGCACTTTAATGCACCCTTTTTATTTACCAAGTGTTCATAAAAACCTCCACCATATTTTGCTCACAGTTCTCAATGGAAACAGTTTTCGCAATAATTTATTTCAATTCCTAGCATGTTTGTTCAATGGTATTATGCTGTGGTAATATTAGGGGGCCACTGATTGTTTAAGGTGTAAACAATGAGAGACACATATAAAATTCTATTAATACTTAGCTAGTCTTCAAAGTTCGGGGTATTCAACACTAATTCCAATCAATATCATATGCTATGTCGAACGTGAGTGTTAGGAAAGGTCCCAATCCTAAAATAGTCACCTTTGTTAAGTTGTTTTTCCCACTCTCGAGTATCTACCGAAATCCTTGGATGTGGTTAAATTTTTGGTGATACTCACGTAGAGTCCCATTGAGAAGTTTGAGGGCATGTATGATGGGTCTGGACCTGAGGGAGACGAATGTGTAAAAAATATATACAGTAAACCAATGAATTCTTATTTTGTGATGAATTCTTATACATAATATTGGTCGCAAAATAAAATGTCCTGACAATGATCAATCTACATTGATATACTATATCCATACCTGACAAACAATATACACACAAATATAAAAGCAAACGTCTTTCATAATGAATCTGTCCTGTCAAGTTCGTTAGGAGGAGTTGCGAACAACGTCTACTTGCACTGCTATTATAAGGTAATATTTGGATGAAATACACTGACCTATGGTTCCAAATGTTCATTATCATGTAATCTTATGAGAACACTCTGCAATAAAACCATGAAATAGATATACAATTTGTCTCTGGACAATGAGGTGGACGAGCGGAGGCGTGGGCCGGGTGGGATGGGAAGGGGGTGGTAATATTCTAGTACAACTTTACCACAAAGTTTTCATTGAACTTCCATGCAGTCGTTGTAGGAGGTAGATTGCAGACAACATACAATATAATGGTCGGACAGAACAGTATGGACAGACAGATGGCACAGCAAGACAGACAGGGTGAAACCTATATATACCCCCGCCAATCGAGAATGTGGAGTGTATTTCTGTCATTGTCATTCTTCTGATCTGCATCTCATTAGTATTCCGTCACACTCCAGTTTCCATTGGAAAAATTTCCTGCGTCAGTTTTAGGAGGAGTTAGTAAGGGACAATGCAACCATAATAGTGGTGTCGGTACAAGAACAGATGGACAGACAAGTATGGACAAGACGAACATGTAACAGGGTGAAGACCTATTAATACACCACATAATTCTCCTTTTATGTGTAAATGCATATCCAACTCGGCTATTTTTAGCTGGGGGGTTATAAAATTGTTATAATCACCAATAATGATATCGCAAAATTCTTTTCACTGGTAAATGATAAAGCAAGCCTTAGTACAAGTAGTGTATACCCATTTAAGAGTTTGTAAGTTCGCGAGCACTGCTACGGATTCAGCCATGGACCTGTTCCCTAAGCAGGTGCGGAGGGCAACTTTGCTATGCCAAACTATATTTTCGTATCTGGGGTTTGGGGTAATGGCTTTGAGGGGGTTTTGGACATTTTGAGAGATCGGAAGGTATAGGGCTGGTGGTGGAAATTGAATGGTCTATATTTCTAAAATATAGTATTACGTAGAAAACATCTTGAAATTCGAAGTAATCTGGAAACTTGGCTTATGAGTTAAAGATTAAAATTCCAAAACCCAATTTATTACTGTTCAGCTTATACGTCCACCATCTGCACCTGCTGCCTGGCAGAGGAACTGGCTAGATGAATAACATTGCGCCTCCTACTGTGACGACCCTGAAATTAATCCTTACTGGGATTTCAATGTGGTACTTGATCAAAGACCCCCACAAACCATGGACATATGCCTAGAAGAGTTTTGGCTTTCACAAATTAAATAACTTCCCAACCAAAAGTAACTAACAACAGAACCTCAAGTACTCTTATTGATCACTTTTTTACACATATACAAAACCAGACAATCATGTATGATATTAAAGCATATCCTTTTAATTGCTATCTCGTGATCACTACCCTAATTCTGTGCAACTAGAAAAACTAACAGTAACACAGCAAAAAATGAAACAATAATTGGGAATATACCAATAACGAACTTTAAAAGTTTTAATGAGAGTAACTTTCTCAGGATTACAACAAGTAGAATTTTTCAATGAAGCCTAACTTCAAAATGCCATGACCCAGTGAAATTTTAAACGAAATTTTATGATTTATTTAATAGTTGCTCGAGAAACATGCACAAATTAAAAACCATAGCGGGAAGAGTAATAATCCGACCAAAATGGCTAAACACAAGAAATTAATGATCTAGACACTTGCGTGACACTTACCACAAAAAGAGGGAACAGGAAAATTATAAACTATATCGAATAAAGTTAAAAATACTTAATAGAATACCGCAAAATCAATCAATATTACAAAAAGCAATTGAGAAGTTACGACTCCAAAGAATAATGTGGACAATAACTTAAACCATTTATCAATGCTACATACACTAATGCACACCTTCAACATTGTAGTTTCTAGAGGTGAAGTGGTGGAATAACTGCAGGATATAGTGAACATCTTTAATTCCCATTTTTTTGTGAGTGTGTCAAGTAAGCTTTTTGCAGATTTGGCCAAAATGAGACAATCCAAATATTCTAAGCAATTTGTTTGTATAAATGATTGTGACATCCTCTTTGGCTATTCAAAAATGAAGAAACGTGAAGTTTTTAGAATCATTAATTATCTAAACGTTTAATAAATACGGACTGGTGTTGACTTTTAATTGGTTCCAGCTCTCTTGAAAATTTCTTCTCGATTCATTGTGCAACGGTAACTCATCTTATAAATAGTAGCATTTATCAAGTGTGTCTTTCAACGACTCTAAAACAAGCTGAAGGTAATACCATTTTAAAAAAGCTTTGATAAGCAGGAAACCCCAAACAGATATCGCCCAATTTTCGATTTTACTAACTTATCAAATTGATGAGAAACATGTTTGCAAACAATTAGAAAAATTTACCCAACAGTTTGATTTCTAACATCATCAAATCTCTGGATTTAGAGAAATTCACTCCTTCAACATCACTTACAAACGTAACGGATACTGGTTACTGCATGGATCAGTGGTGACTACTGGTATTACATTTATAGACTCAGTAAGCATTTTTGAATTTGGTAACATCACGATATTCTGTTACAAAAAGTTAATTCAAATATCCAATTGACCCTACAAACTATTAAGTGGTTAATCAAATCTTGATAACAGGGACACAGATGGTTAAAAATTTGGAACATGTTTTCAGATCTCTTACCAGTCACACAGGAGTCCGCAAGCTCTATATTGGGGCCTCTTATTTTATTATATATAATGACCTCTCCATACATGTAAAATATTTCAAAATGTTGACATGGTTATGCCGATGAATGTTACACTACTCATTCTAATTGGCACAGTACAGAATATTTACAAAAGGTACTAAATTAGATTTTGTGGATAATGAAAATTGGTGCTCTCTCAGAATCAAATGGTGGTTAATGTAGAATAAGAACCAAATGTATGCTCAAAATTGGGAAACATCTACAGGCAAGAAAAGCAAAATTTAGAAGACAAACTCAAAGTTAAAACTAGTGCTGGGATAATTCAATTGAAATGGTTAAAACTGGAAGCTTCTGGTGTCGCCATTGAGACAAATTACTTGTTAACCGAGAATCATATTGATTATGTATGTAAACATAATCCTTCAAATTAATTTACTCTTCGTAAGATAAAAAATCCTTCCACTACATACTAGAAAGCTTTTTACAATGCATATTTACTACCATCCATACGTAACTGCTTGACTATTTTGGGTATAACAAAGATCCCATTTTGGTGTGGAAAGATATTTAAATTGCCAAGAAAAGAAGCAGCAAGAATTATTTTGGAACGCAAATTCTGATTCTCTTGCTAAAACCATTATTTGAAAAAACAAAAAAACTTGGTTGGGACTGACTGTCTACGAAACTTGTTGATAGTTATAAATTTACACAAATACATTTATTTTTAAATTTTTTTATCACGGTTTGGCTTACCTACAATTAGATACTTACTTAGGTGATTATTGAATTTCAATTGCTTCTTCTGCTTATGCGTACTGCGCTTCTGAAACAATCAAAGAGATCTACTTTCGAATTTAAAACTGCAAAGTTTAATACGGTGGTAAGGTGGCAATTATTAAAGAGTCCTCGTTTCTTGTTTCAATTATCCAAAATGCTTCAGGAGGTGGTGAACTATAACTTATTTTTGTGGGTAAAAAACATAACGACATATAGACACATAATAAAATCTTCTCAAACATCAACATATCTTAAAATTAATGTAGAGAAGTACATTTATAAGCTGCCGTACTATTATTTAAATATGGCGTTCTTTCCAATCATTTCATTAAGATCTATTAAGATTTTTGTTTTTACATGATACATGTATCAATTATAAACAGTAATATGAGAATGATTTTAATTTATTTTATTTCTATATCCTGTTATATGTGTATAGTTCGAATGGAAGGCCCTCCGGGAGGAAGAATATGGCCTCGGGCACTAACACAGGTCACCTTCACACTTCTATCCCTCGCCTCCCTTGTCCCTCGCTCTTCTCGTCATCAGCCTTCCTTGAAATACAAGTATTAATTTTATTATTTTATATTATATCCTTCGATGTAGATTTAAATGGAATATATCTTTCTTGTCTTCGACATGTCAATGTACTGGTAGGTGAAAAGATCAGAAACATCCAAGTGCAGATAATTTCCAACATTTCACGGGCTAGTGCGAAGCCTATAAGAGAGAGACAATGAAAATTTGTCGAAATCAAACTGGGTACCCGTATAATTATTCAAATATAAAACAACCTCTAATATATTGTCAATTATATATACTAGAGAGAAGAAGAGAGAGATAGAGAGAGAGAGAGAGAGAGAGAAGGGAGAGAGAGAGAGCAGAGTAGAAGGGAGGAGAGAGTGTTGATATTTAAGCACACGTATCAATGTCACCCAATTAGAGTTCGTCACAGTCGGGATATGGGGTGCGTTGGGATAAAGGGCTCTCTCTAAAACGCTACGCGCGGGGTGCGTGGGTGAGGTGTGAATTACAAAAACCTTGTAGGAGTATACTATTATAATATATATAATAATACGTATTTATAAAATCATATTGTGTATTTAAAAAACCCCGCTGCTTTATGAAAATGATTCCAAATAAATCCATATCTTGGCTAAACTTACTTTCAGTTGTTGTGGCTGAAAAAGAAATATAGAACGGTGAATGAATAGGAAGGTAGTGATTTACGTATTCGTGTGTGTCAATGTGTGCCAATCTAATCGTTAGTGTCGTTTGTCAATTTTAAAAGTGTTTTATAAGTATACATATAACATACATATGTATAATTGTGCTATACTGATATTGCTCTGAGCCCTATCCAATTCAAAGTAAGTTTAGTTAGGTCCAAAGTGTTTTGAATACCTTTAGATGTACAATGTTTACTTAACTAATACCAGTGACGTATAATATATACGTCACTGCTAATACTATATCAAAGAATACGAAACTAGGATACTTAAAACAATGTTTTGGATCTAATTACGCATTGCTGTGTCTAGAGGTAATATAGCTTTCAAACCTACCAATTCTGTATACTAATATTTTGATTCAGTGTTTGCTTCATTCCTTCAATTACCAAATTAATGCATACATGAAGAAATTTCATTGACGTATTAGACTGTGTTGATATTCTCTCTATGAAGATGCTAATTTGCATTTAGGCCTTCTGTTTCATAATCGTGATACAGATTATCAGACACATTTCCACACAGGCCACGTAATCCATTCTTTAATTATTGTTATAATTGCATGGTCCTATATATTATGTCAGGTTTCAGTTTGTGATTTTAAGTTTATGATCATGACATACTGTGATATTTTACACCTGAATAAAATGAAATGATATAAATATTATTATTTTTCCCTAGCATTACCAATATATATACTTTACGACTTTTGCGTTATTACAATATAAATAAGAAAGGATAACTTGCGCATTGTCGTCGTCGTGGCTAAAAGAAAAGTATAAAATATCAGTATATTAGATTACTTGATATATTATTGATATAAAAAATATTGAAATTCAAACATCAATACTATTGATACTATAGATTATGAAAAGAAACAATTACGTAACGGCTTATGATCGTAGTTCAGACAAAGACTTTTATAATGCAGGATTCTTATTTCTCGTTTCTATTTCGATTCAATTGATATCTTTACACTTTGTTTGGTTTCGTTTCTTTCGATGTCTTTTTACATTTTACAGGTACCCATGTATTTTGCAAAATTAGCCATTACATGATATAAAAAGGTATAACTTACGTGTTGTTGTCGGTGCTAAAAAAGAAAATAGCACTAATTAGACAGACTTGCCACACCAATGCTTAAATTTTTATTGAAATTGATTCTTACACATTTTAACAAATACAGCAATGTGGTTGTAATGAGACGGTACTCTCGGAAATAAGTGACATTAATGACCGTTCCATCATTGGACTATTCTGTCATGTGCTTATCTGTTTTACATTCTTTCCGGAATGTTCACTCATATTTGCGACGTCATAGACTTGTGCACGTCGCTCAAGGCTATAGCAGTTAGAGTTAAGGTTCTTTATACCGGTAATACCCACGTCAACCACCGTCCATCGGTATATGAGGTCTTATTCAAATAATCCACAACTCTTTTTAATAATCTTTTGGATTACTAAGAATGCAAGTGTAAAATGTAAAATTTCAGAGATACTATTACTTATTCATAAAATGCGATACATAAAACACTTTGGACCTAATTATGCTTTAAGTTGTTGTATCTAGAGCGTAAATATGTCTCAAACTTTCCGATATTGTATACAAATTATATGGGGAAGTGTTTGTTTCATTCAATTAATGACCAAATTAATTTCATTGATGACGTAATATACCGTCTTTATTTTGTCTGACAAGATGCTACTTCGTATAAACACCTTGTTCCACATTTGTGATGAAATTTATTAGATATAAATCATACGGTACCAATGCATTTCAATATTTTTTCCGTTTAATTATTATTCATTATGGAATAATAGTATTAATACTGTATTAACTATTTATGGTAATTCATATACATGTATAAACAAACTTACTTTCAGTTGTTGTAGCTGAAAATAAAATATAGACGTAGAGTGGAGAAAGAATTGGTTTGAAGTCAATTAAGAGTGATCCAGGTTTTGTAATATATCTTTTTGGTTTGATTGGCTTCAACACAGTAAATTTTGAAGATTTCTTCTTTTTTTTTTTTCATGATTCCTATTTTTCTTACAATTTTACAGGTTAATTCCTAACATTACCAATATATATATATTACGACTTTTGCGTTATTACATTTCAAATACGAAAGGATAACTTGCGCATTGTCGTCATCGTGGCTAAAAAAATTATCAGTATATTAGATTGATTGAAATATTATTGATATCAAATGTATTGAAATGCAAGCATTGATGTTATTGATGGTAGAGTATGGAAAGAAACACTGGCCTAACTGCTTAGGAAAATGGTCAATGTAAAGACTTTTATATGATACAGGTTTCTTAGTTGTCGTTTCTATTTTGTTTCAATTGATATCTTTATGCTTTGATTGGTTTCGTTTCTTTCGATGCCTTTTTACATTTTACAAGTACCTAGCATTCCATCCAAACGTTCTGCATATTAGCCATTGCTATATACAAAAAAGGTTTTACTTACGTGTTGTTGTTGGTGCTAAAATAGATAAATAGCCCTAATTAGTCAGACTTGTCACACCGATTTCCATGCTTCAATTTTATTGGAATTTATTCTTGCACATTTTAACAAATACAGCAATATAGTTACAATACAATACAATACAATGAGAAGTTTTGTATAGCGCCCTATTTTAAAAATCTAAAGTTCTCTAAAGCACTTAACATAAAACCAGTTGTTTTGAATTCAAGATGGTACTCCCGGGAATAATAAGCAGTACTGAGCACTCCATCATTAGACTAGTGATGTGTTCTTTTGATTGTTTATTTGTTATACATTCTTTCCAGAAAGTTTACTCATATTGGCACGTCGTCAGCCATTGGTTTAGACCTATGTACGTCGCTTAGGGCTACAGTAGTTAGCGTTCGTTATAATACCAACGCCTGCCACTACATCAGTATTTAACGTCTTATTCAAAACACCCGCAGTTCTTTTTAATAATCTTTAGGATTACAAAATGTTTAATTTTGAGAGAAAATATTACTTTTTCTAGCATACAATACATAAAATACTTTGGACATAATTGTGCTTATATAATTCGATTTGCTGTATCTAGAGTGTAATATTTCTCAAACCTTTCGATATTGTATACAAATTATATGGTCATGTGTTTGCTTCATCCAATTAAGGACCAAATTAATTTCATTGATGACGTATTATACTGTTTTATTCTATCTGACAAGATACTACTTCGTATATACATTCTGTTCCACATCCGTGATACAAATTATTAGGCCAACGTGGATTTCAATAGTTTTTGTTTCATTTTATACTTATTCAGTATGGAATGATAGCACTCCATTAATGGTAGGTCTCAATATACCCCTCCCCTTGCCAATACGAAACATAATCTGACCCAGGACGTTAATATTTTGGTTTAATTTAGAACGGGTTTTACAGATTTAAATCAGTTTTCAATGATTGTGATTTCGAGTATTAACATCAAGGGGCCATTCTCGCACTTGACTAAGTGCCTTTTTGTGGATTTGAACTGCAAATGCGAAACGACGGAGCAGGTTTACTCTCGGCGGGGTACTCTACTTTCACTTTTTAAACGGTAATGTCGAAAATAGCATGTTTCATATTGAATGCAAAATATCTTGAGATAGAATCAAGGAACCTCTGACCTAATTGGCCTCGTTGGAAAAGGTTAGGCATTTTTGCAAAAAACTTGATATATGTCATTATAACTGGAAAAAAAATTTCTTTGGGGTGAGATGGGGGGTCAAAATTGGGTAAGTTTTCAATCCTTTTTGCAGAAAATTCCTCTCAGGATGGCGTCTTCAGGCAATCTCGACCGCATTTCCAGGCAAGCAGCACATTGTGATCATGGACATATAAATTCTTTGTTGTGTTATTCTTCAATAAATAAGACATATTTATGAAAATTGTGTTGCCATGGTAACAAAAAAATGATCATTAAAAATGTTTCTCTCTACAGTAAATTTTCATCCATTTTCTGGTAGTTTGAGACCGTACATGTATAAACAGACTTACTTTCAGTTGTTGTAGCTGAAAATAAAATATAGACGTCGAGTGGAGAAAAAAATGGTTTGAAGTTAATTAAAAGTTAATAAGATTAGATGATCAATGTTCTGTAATATTTTTTTTTCTTATTTATTTCTCTTCATCACAGAACATTTATTTCTTCATTTTTCTTTCTTTCTTAACATTACCAATATATATTTTACGGGGTTTTTTTTTTGTTATTACAATGCAAATACGAAAGAATAACATACGTGTTGTCGTCGTTGCTAAAAGAAAAATATAAAATATCAGTATATTAGATTACCTGAAATATCATAGATATCAAAAATATTGAAATGCAAACATTGATGCTATTGATGGTAGAATATGAAAAGAAACACTCATCTAACGGCTTAGGGAAATAGTTAATGCAAAAACATTTTACATGATAACGGTTTCTTAAGTTCTTGTTTGAGGTCTTTTTTTTTTTGCATTTTACAGGTACCAACATTACATTCATGCACTTTACAAAATTATCCGTTACATTATATAAAAAAAGGTATAACTTACGTGTTGTTGTCGTGGCTAAAAATGAAATAGCACTGATTAGACAGATTGGTACGACCTTGTTCACATTTATAAAGTTTTACTTTCATGTTTCGGATTTCCAACAGTTCGGTTGAGCATCACTGAAGAGACATAATTTGTCGAAATGCGCATCTGGTGCAACAAAATTGGTACCGTATATGATTTACATTGCACACAGATTTTTATTTTATGCTTAAACTTGATTGAAAATACAAAAAGGCGAAGTTAACATCGTGTCAAACGTAATCATAATCCAAAAAAATATACAAAGTTGAGTGTAGGGCAACACGGACCTCCGACAAAAGCGAAGGTAGGATCAGGTGCCATGGAGGAGTAAGCATCCTCTGCTGACCGGTCACACCCGCCCTGAGCCCGCAGACGAAATAAAGTAAACGGTCAAATCTAGTAGGAAAATGACAGTCTAACAAAGGGTATGAAAAAATCAGTCAACATATGACTTAGTGATAATTTGTAATCGCAAACAAGGTCATTATAGCGACCGTACAATTTGCGAATTGATTACTTTAAACGAGATTCGTTATAACCCTGCAGCATCAACTTTTTGGTTAGTAGTTGGCCTCGCTTTAAAAAGTCCTCATACGCATAGCACGCTCTTGCGTATCGATTCAACTGGGAGATATACACACCATAAGCAGGTGATATTGGTATATCACTACATAGAAAGGGAAAGTTCATATATTTTGTAAAATTAGCCATTACATCATATAAAAAAGATAACTTACGTGTTGTTGTCGTAGCTAAAAATTAAATAGCACTGGTCAGACAGATTTGTCACACTTATTTTTATTTTATGCTCAAACTTGATTAAAATTTATTCAAGCGTTATTAACAAAAACGATTGATCACTGTTTGTTGTATTAGTCTTTTCATTCAGCTGTGTAGTTATTTTGGGACAGTACTCCTGAGCAGAGTTGACAGTGTTTAACACTACCATTATTAGACTATTGATACGTTCTTTTGTTCTTTATTATCTTTTTTAAATATTTTACAAAGTAGGGAACACACACGCGTAGTGTTTTTATCTTTTTTGAAAATGTTTACAAGATTTTTGTAAAACAGGAGTTGCCTGAGATGGAAGGGAGAGAAAGGACCGACAACTCAGTACAAGAGAATGGATGGCACCTGATCACCATAGTCTAACTACATGTATATTATCTCAGAATCCGCTGTAAAGAAATGAAAAGGGAAATTTTGGGAAATAGCATTGTTCCATTATTAGTATAAAAAGATTACTTACGTGTGGTCGTTGGTACTACAAAATGTGACTACAATGTACTTATCTACAGTTAACAACAAACATCATTAATATGACAAATGTTACTTTTACTTACTTGGTGATTGATACATGTAGAGCATTATTCGGAGGGAGGGGGGGGGGGATACCGTTAATTTACAATCAGTTCAAATTTACACATATGGATTTAATGAACACCTATAAAATTGTACTCGGCGCAGTACCATTTCGTTTTCTTAGATTACTAGAGTGGTAGTTTATCGAATCTATATATAGAGACTATAGTATATATGTACTGTATATATAACAAGATGCCCACAGGCCTTAACGGTCACCTGAGTATCATAGCCCACAAGGGGTCTCATATTTTTTATTCACTATGTTAATATCTTTCAATATATGCATATGATTCCTATTCATTACACAAGAAGATTATCATTTCAATCTCACACGATTGTTCAAGAATTTTTAATGAAAACCAATATTGCTACTTGAATGTCCAGTGAGCTTGACCTTTGAACTTTTGACCCTTTTATTCAATAAAGAACATCTCCGCTCATGACTAGTATATATGTATGATATAGTGACTCTAGGTAGAAAGGATAATCTCTGGAACCGGAACCATATTGCTACTTTGATGTCCAGTACACTTGACCTTTGCCCTTTTGACCCCAAATTCAATTAGGAAAAACCTTTGTCCAAAGGGTAGACCATATGGCATGATATGGTGACTCTACGTGGAAAGGCTAACACTAAAACTCTGGAACCATTCTGTCTACAGACGGATGGACAGACACCTGATTTCAGTAACACCCCCCCCCCATTGTTGCAGGGGGTATAATTTGATAAAAGGCGCCTTCTCATTCCAAATATTCATTTACTTTCACATTAATATCAATAGCATTGAAAAGATGCTTTTCAAATGTTTTACATAGAAACACTATTGTACCAAGTTTGCCCCCCCCCCAGGTCAGAACCTACCCGGGGATCACCAAATTTACAATTTTGGTAAAGGCCTTCCTGCTGTACATTACTATGCATTTGGTTACTCTCAAACATGTGCGGTTGTAAAGAAGAAGATTTTTGAAAATTGGTCACTTTTAGGCAGTTTTGCCCACCCCAAGGCCCCAGGGGTGCAAGAGACCTGAAATTTACAATTTATGTGCCCCTTGTCCAAAGATGCTTCAGCCAAATTTTGAAATGGAATTGGACTAGATCAAGAAGAAGTTAAATATGTTCAATTGTTAACACATTTCATCAATGACCATTTTGGCCCCACCCTAATACTAAAACCCTACCCTCTGGATCATGAATTAACAATTTTATAAAAGGCTCCTATTCATTCAAAAATCCATTTAGTTTCACATTATATCAATAGCATTAAAGAAGATGCTTTTCAAATGTTTTATATATAAACACTATGTACCAAGTTTGGCCCCGCCCTGGGTCAACCTCTACCGAGGATCACCAAATTTACAATTTTGGTAAAGGCCTTCCTGCTCTACATCACTATGCATTTGGTTTCTCTCAGACATGTGCGGTTGTTAAGAAGAAGATTTTTGAAAATTGTCACTTTTGGACAGTTTTTGCCCCACCCCCAAGGCCCCAGGGGTGCAAGAGACCTGAATTTACATTATATGTGCCCCTTGTCCAAAGATGCTTCATACCAAATTTGAAAAGAATTGGACTGGTGGTTATCAAGAAGAAGTTAAAAATGTTCAATTGTTAACGCACGACGGACGACGCACACCGCCACGACGACGGACGAAGCCAATTTGCGAATAGGTCACCTGAGTTTACTCAAGTGACCTAAAAATCATGCATATTGATATTCTGGTAACAGTTTCCTTTTAGAAAGATTTACAAATAAACTTATATTTAGGCAAAACTTACTTTCAGTTGTTGTGGCTGAAAACAATATGAATAGGAGAATATCAAATGACAGGTATATTTGATAATACAATATTGTCATCTATAAGTGAAAATCTTTCATGAATGAACATGAAGAATCATCACATTTAAATCGAGATTTACCAAGCATAAATCAATATAGAATATACATCAAAGTTAGTCAAATATGAATTAAGATTTATTGAATATGCAGCAAAATATTTATTACAAGATCATCGAAGTATACATCAAAACTTTTTAAATATACATAAAGATTTATATTGAAATTGATCGAATATAAATTGATATGTTTGGATGTGGAACATGAGTATACATGTAGTTTAAATACGAACATGGGATAGATATGGAACATGAATATAGTGTGTGTGTGTGTGTGTGTGTGTGGTGTGTGTGTGTGTGTGTGTGTGTGTGTTGTGTGTGTGTGTGTGTGTGTGTGTGTGTGTGTGTGTGTGTGTGTGTGTGTGTGTGTGTGTGTGTGTGTGTGTGTGTGTTTGTGTTGTGTGTGTGTGTGTGTGTGTGTGTGTGCGTGTGTGTGTGTGTGTGCGTGTGTGAAGCACAGAATTCACTACTTCACTATTAGTAGTATATAACTATATATCATATCATATCATATCTACAAATGCGCCTAACAATGGGAATGTAAGTCACCAAAAATTATATAATATATATTGAATACAGAATTATAGTTCATTATATCATCAATTAGACAACAGTGACATACCTATTGTAGACGAGCACTGACAGGCGTTACCGTACAGGCTGTGGCTGCAGTGAGGCACGGTTCCTCTTGAACAGGTGCAATCTGTATCTTTATAGCAGGCTAAAATAGACATACCATTTTCAACAAATTGAAAACAAACAACAACAAGACACTTTCAAGGGACCCGAATGTGTTGCTTTTTCAAAGTTCCTTTTAAAAGAGACATAATTTAAGAGAGAGAGAGAGAGAGAGAGAGAGAGAGAGAGAGAGAGAGAGAGAGAGAGAGAGAGAGAGAGAGAGAGACTTGATAACAACCTAAAATCCCCCGGACACAAACACATTTATCAAAATTAGAATAACATTTTACTAAAAGATATTAATAAAAGTACCTTGGCAATCACAATTAGTCCAACTAAGGACTAGAAAATAATTATGTCTGCAGTATGGAAAAGGGGTTTCTCCTGAGCAGCGAAAGGAGAGGCAGTCAGAATCCACGTTGCATTGACTGCCACCATCTTGTGTATGAAATAAAAAACCAACGGTAAGTGTATATTTATGCAAGACATTCATAGTAATAAACCACGTACATGTATATGCACAGGTATTCTGGTGATGACCTTGAAACGATGCTGGGGTTCCTCATTGACAATATCTTCGCAGTATTCTGTAATCAGGTCTTCCAATAATCTATTGGAATTCCCATCGGCACGAATGATATCCCTTTGTTAGTTGACCTGTTTTTATTTTCTTACGAGGGAGAATTTATTAAAGAGCTTCGAAGCTTCCACAGGAAATGAAAAAAATCTTTAGCTGCGGTGTTTAACTCGATATTTAGATATATCGACAATGTTTTATCTCTGAATAGTATTAAATTTCATTCATATGTCAATTCGATATATAGCAGTGAACTCGGATTAAAAGACACCTCAGAGTCTTCCGCATCTGTTTCGTACTCAGATATTTTACTGAGCATAAACATTAACGACAGATTATCATCTCAACTTTATGACAAAGAGGATGATTTCAGCTTCTCCATTATCAACTTCCCATATATGTAGCAACATTCCATTTCACCAACATATGGTGTTCATGTCTCTCAACTTATTTGATACGCAAGAGCTTGTTCTGTGTATGATCAGTTTTTAAATCGCGAAACAGGCTAATGACAAACAAGTTGATGTTGCAGAGGTTTCAACAGACACATTCAAAGTCAGCATTTTGTAAATTGTATGATCGATCGCTATAACAATCTAGTTTACCAATACCATCTGCCATTGAATCAAATATTGTTTGACGTGCTCCATACCAATTTGACGTGCTCCATACTAATTTGACGTGCTCCATACTAATTTGACGTGCTCCATACTAATTTGACGTGCTCCATACCAATTGTTAGACCGTTCTTTATACACTGAATATGGCTACATATTACTCTGTTTACCTGATAAAAATTAACTGGCTCACAGCGGGTGTGACCGGTCGACAGAAGATGTCGAACAGTCCCCCTACGCACTCGATCCCACATCTGGTATATCCAAGGGTCCGTGTTTGCCGAAGTCTTAACTTGTATTCTGTATAGGACGTATGTGATTGTTCACTGTTCGTTATCTCCACTCAGGGCCTTTGAGCAGGGAGGGATCTTTATCGTGCCATACCTGCTGTAACACGGTCTCGGTTTTTCCTGTCTCAATCTAAGGACCGCCCCATTCAGTCGCCTCTTACGACACGCACAGGAATGCAGGGGAATGAGGCGAAGAAAGGAAGAGTGTAGGAAGTGAAGGAGACAAATTAGGAGAGAGGGGGGCGAAAAGAGGAGGAAGGCAAGGAAGGAAAAATCAGGAAAGGGGTAAGAAGGGGAGAAAAGAATGAGAGGGCTAAGGATTTTAAGGGTTGTCGGCCGCGTTACGCAAGATGCGACAAAATATCGGGAGAGGGGATTGAAAATGACCTTTGGCCGGAAGTGGTCGTTGATTTCAGGTGACCAATACAGCATTTCTCCTGACAGTTATGTTGTTAAGAAAGCTCAATGTTAGGAAGATTTCCTGGTGATTATAGATCCCTGAATACATTTCCCCCGTGAAAGAGAGGAGAATTAGCATTGCAAACAAAATTTCCCGTAACAACTTACGAGTGTGTTCGTGATGGTGTTCGTGATCGTTGCCGTCTTCTTCACCATAAACTAACATCATGGAGGAAAGACACACTCCTTCAATAAGAATTATAACCAGATGGTTAGCATACAAGTCAGTGGAAAGAGTTTGATACTTGGATGGATCCGTTATCAAGCCATGATTCAAATATACATTGTATGATCGTATAAAATATAGAAATAAGAAATCACTACCAATATATCTAGAGATGTCCCATACCAGGACAGAAGTGTGTATTGGGTGTACATGTGTCCCACGCCTAGACAAATGCTTGTGATGGGTGTATCATAACACGAATAATTCCTGTTGGTTCTCTTAATCTAGAGCACATAGTCACTTTTGATTATAATTAAACATATTGCTGGACCCCAAATCGTATATATTTCACATACACAACTACTAAAACCCTAAAAAGAAGTTAAAATGCAAAACCTAAAAAAAGAAAGAAATTGTGCTACCTCTTAATAAGTTAATATGAATTTCGCTCAAATGTCAAGTGTGACAGATAGCCAAACAGAATATATTATGATAATCATGAAGTAATTCTCGGTGCTAAATGTAGTATAAGGATAATAAAATCGATCCCAAGCCTGATATTCAAAACCTAACGCAGATGGGAAGAGAATTTTTCAATTATGATAAGTAAACACAGGGTTCGCTGAAAATTCATCTAATTAGTGTTGGTCAGCATCTCACTGAATGCTGACCACATCGGTATCCAATAGAATAATTTTGACATAGGGGTGAAACGATTGCATGAATAATTTGAATGATGTTGGGTGTTGCTCCACTCGTCATATATGGTAAGGAGTTTAAGAGTAGCCAATGCTTGAAGATCAACGACGGGGAGACATTGGTTATATAAAAATAGAATTTGAATGTTCAGTAAGAAGATTGAAAGGTTTAAAATGGTGTTGAAATTTAAATTAATAGGCCATACTTTTAAGATATTACAAATAAGGTAAGAATTTTGAAGAACATCAATTTGTATACAATCCCGTGTCTCACAGTAAGCTATCAGTGAAGATTGTGTCAAACTGATTGCTTATATGTTCTATTCAGGTGGGGTTTGTCCACTCGCCCTGCTACTGGAGGAAGATACGGAGACTGGGCTATATCTGTGTCTGTGGAATATTCAGTGTTAGACTTATCCGTCGTACGTAGGTTACAATTCTCACCGAAAAATCTGAGGAAGTCACATCTCGTACAGGTGTGTATTAAGGGCATACGCAATGTACATTTCACATTTTTTTTTCTATCTCCAAAATTGAAGACTTCCAATGATAATAATAAGATTTACAGACAATGCAAACGTCATTCAACCCCTTCAGAATTATTTGATGATGATGAAAATATAATTATACAACAACTGACAGTGTTTTTGTAGTATGTATACGTGTAGGTGCATTGCATCTGCTTTCTCCAAAGAGAGGTAACTCAGAATTCAAGTATGAATGATTGTGCAAATTACATTCTTCATCAACTGTTATCTTTTCCAAAACACAGGAAATATGGTCCGATTTTTCTCAACAATGTCTAAGGGTACTATGATTTCAATAATATCAGAACTCTGACGTCCCAAATAGTAATGGTGTTTGAGGACATAACCGCTGTGGCAGTATAGGAGTTCCTTAACATACCAACGTCAGTCGCAACATGGTACCTCCGTTTTTAAAGTCATATTCCAAAGACTTGTGATTCTCAATTCTAAATGCCGAGCTCTTGGCGAAGGAGAAGGTTCCCCTGCATGACATGGTACATGAGGTACATGTAACACCTTTGTATTGGAGGTGTGGGCAGTATGTTTGAGGAGTTGTATGAGATATGGATTTTTGCGATACCAAATTGGCGGACTATTTATTTTCAATCTTCTAACATTAAACATTTTATACCTATATTGTAAGAATTTAAGACATTTGATATAACAATTTATTCGTGTTGCTTGTTGTGTTATTCAAAATCGTGTTTGAAGTCTAAGTGCAAAAAAGTCAAATGTATCACTCTGTAGCTCATTAAAAGCACCATGACCCCAATTTTTCTTTTTGATTTTGTAACTCTCTTTCAATGTAGAAATCAGTAATACATGTAATTGACGTTACTATAAAAAAGACAACCCAGGCGCGAACCTTTCTAATCTCCTCAGTACAAGGCCATCATCCAGGACAATGAAATAAAGCTCGACTGACCGACATTGGCTCAGGGTAATGAAACGGATCATATCCTCACTAGCTGCGCATAAACATAAACATCCAATGTGACTATATCCAAAAATCGAACATTTTAACTTCAAGGTTATTACACGCTGCCTGGTCCTAAGCAACCCGTGTGATAAGTATCTGGCAGCAATGCATTATATATATACGAGAGAACTTGGACAGCTCAGATAAAGTTGAGCAACTAAAGGGATAAATTCTTTTGTAAATTAAAATCTTTAAAGAACTTTGTATGGCTTACCTACTACGAGGAACAACAAAACAAATGTCCCCATTTTACAACTTGCAGTGATAACGTAGCTACGGTAGTGCGAACACTATATTCAGTATAGCAATTAATGATAAGATTTTCAGATCATCTTGTTGAATTGGCACAGTGTCACACGATTGTGTGTTAGGTATATATCTGAATGGTGCGTGTGATATGAAAAGATTAGTTTGCGTGGAACTGATAATAGACACGCACACACATGCACGCACATGCGTGCGTCGCACACACACACACACACACACACACATCTTGAATGGCAGCTATCTTGGAAGCCGATTTTTTTTTTAATTATCTCTTATTTAGGTACAGTGTATTAATTAAAAGCGATAATATCCATGCATCTAATATTACATACATGTATGTACCTAGACCACCGTGCACAAAACTCGCGCACGGCTTGCATCAGTTATATTACTGGGCAAGTCATTCCAAGAGTGACTCACACCCAACTTTTACATTCCCCCCGTTTCCTCCAATAAGACGGGGTCCATAGCCAGAGCCTAAACCGGCATGAACGTGGCAAAAACAAGGTAGGCAGGACCGAAGCCCACCAAAGAAAAGCAACAGGGCACAAATGCCCGTATAGATAGGGTCGGGGTACAACATGTAGTCTGGATCGTGTCCAGAAGGAGAAGACCCGGGCGAAACGGCTATATCCACCATACCGCCGCCACGTACTTCCAAAGGCATCGGAGGAACCCTGGTTGTCTGGGTACTCAACATCCCTAGCCCATTCCACCATATGACTGGGCGGATATCATCCGGGCTGTCCCTCAGCCTCTAGAGTTTTATTTCCCAATCAACCCCTGTGGTGTCAAGACCCATAGGGGTTCTCCTGGGTCCCAACTGTCAGGAAACAGACTTACCTTTCCAAGGACATGGCGCTGAAGCTCAACAGTAGCACCATTTACAAATCCTTTTTGCAACGTTGCAACTCGACCCAAGGAACTTACCAGGCAGATCCGAGAGGAATTCTCACTAGCATGGCAAGTGCGAAGTATCAGCAGAATCTCTGAAAGCCTCCGAGTGCTAGGTCTGCCAACTCCCTAACAAAGTGGGGAGTGCATAAGGCTACGGAAATGGTATGGACTCATATCTTCTGAGGCAACATCACCCCAGCCTTGTCACAGGATTCCGTTCTGCCAAAAGTCGTCTTTATCTTCTCCCCCCCCCCCCCCCCAATGGAGAGAGTGTCATGCCCCAGGTCTAATTTTTCCTTACATCATCGCACAAAGTCTACACTAAGCAACTTGGAGTCCTTCAAGGGAGCCACATAAAGGTCGAAGTATTGGACATTTTCCCCCACTTGGATAGAAAATGGGCCCGCAATAAATCCACCTAGTCCCCAGTATGCTAATTTCTGCCTCAGTATCCACAATGGATTCTGCAGATAGGCCCTGAACCCGTAATTGCACTGCATATCTCGTTGAGTGCCTCACCTGGCCAGTGGTGATACACCGATCGCCTTCCCCTGAAATCTCTAAGGGTATCCTCCCCGAGCCCACTCATGCCTTGTTTCTCGGGTTCACTCCCTGGGTGATTACTATAGAAAACTTCAGCTGCTACCAGCCTACCACGATCCATATCCTCTCTACTATCCTCGGAAAAGGTGGGTACCTTAAAACGCACACGCCTGTACTTCCTCCGGTGCCCTAGTTTCACATGTCCTGGGTGTCTGGTCTTGGATTGTATGGTCATCTGTCTCTGTGCCTCCAAGAGACAATACACAAAGGAGCACGCCAGTTGATTCTTGGCAGCGAGAAGGCTTCTCCTGACTAGTGGGATCTCTGTAGGTGTCAGACTTATCATTGGCTCCAGACGATGACATTAAATTCAACTTTGGGACTATAGAGCGAACCTGGGGCTGGGGATCGTTCCTAATAGAACCTGCTGTTAGCTCTATATTTGCCTCCTGACTTATAGTGCCAGGACACTACATACAGAAATTCCTAGCCTTGCTGCACTCGGAGGAAGTCCGATCTGGAGCAAGGTGCCGATGGAGCATTTACAGTCCGTCCGAGCAGCTTCAATGCGCTGTAATACGTCCAACATTTCTCCGAGAATGTTCCTGGAGTCCAGGTCTGGAGAAGGGTCCCTTGACACTACCCCACTTGGCGTTCTTTTGGCTTTGAGGGACGAATCGGGCAAGAATGCTGGAAATACTGCATCCGGTCAACATAGGCTGTTTTGGACCTAACTTTTGGGCTGCCTCTTCAGGGCATTAAGCCCTGCAACATGATCATCTGCTCCATAACACAACCGTATCAATGCATGGGGATAAGCATAATGTAGAGACGGGAGTGCCAGAGTTGCTAAAGTGATTGTGTACTCTACCCACTCTTTCAAAATCTCACTACCAGACTGGGTGGTCAACTGCAAGTTCAGCTGGTGAGTCATGTCTGGTGCTGAGGACCCAAACCTCTCGACAAACATCCCCAGGTTTTCTCCAAGACTTAGGTTGGGTGAGGTGCAGTAGCAAGGTGTAATAGTCACAGGCGGCTCCCTCCAGAGAGAGGCAAAAGTGATCATGTTGCTCATCTTCCGTCCTCTGCTGAATGCGGGCCATTCTCACAAACTTCATCAGGAACGATTTCCCATTTGCTTTGCCATCACAATGCAGATCCTTGTACGTGTATCTAGTCTCACGGGTCAGAGGAACATAGGCGCTAACTGGTGGCGCTGCCTGTGTGGGGTAGGCTGGGCATACGGGTAGGGGGTAGTTGCTGACCGATGAAACTGCTCAGGCACTGCTGCGTCCTGGGCCTAGAGAGAAACCCCAGCGTTCCCCTCCCTATCCCTTTCGGGTTTAGCTAAGCGTAATTATGTACTAGGGCAGTTGTTGGTGATATCTGAGGTCCGGATCCGCCACAGCAATGGGTAGAAACTGCTGTAGACATGGATGGTCCACCATATTCCTGAGTGGGTGTCGAGGAATTAAATCTTTAGCATGGAACTGCGAGCTCCATTTCCTAAATCTGAAAAGAGTTAGTGTACAAACCCGACCTAGAGGCATCGCCCCTAAACCATACACAGGTGATGTCTCACTAAGGGAGACATGAGGTAGGATAAAACCTCCAGGGGCACAGGGCGTGTGGGTGTTCTGAACTCACCCATCTCCAGGGTACCTAACATCTCCCACCTTAGAGAACGTGGGGTCTTGCTTGCCACCTGAGACCGTGTCGAAACACAAGTAGACTGATAACCGCCATCCCTAGTCGGTATATGAATGCCATTGCTTCTATCATGTTCACAAGATTCCAGAAACACATCGGCATGACAGCGATGCTATATCCCTTTTGCAACTAGGTGAGGGGATAAAAATGCACAATTTGATTGTTAGATATAGATGTCAGACATCCCAGAATAACCTCCAATAGTATTGAGGCGATCTCACTCTGAGACACACCGTAAAAGATTATTTTTAACAGTCAGAGAGCATCAAAATTCCGGATCAATTATCAATGGTTTGTGAAGACATGATTTTGTGGGATATTCGGTGTTATCCTGTGTTGGAGTCCAGTTTCTCTCATTCATTGAAAATTTAAGTTCATGGGTGTGTCCATACCACAAAAATAAATTTATCATAATGTTTTGAAAAATAATGTTTTTGGGAAAATTCAAAACAGTTGCTGTAAGGCATATAAAGAGTGTAATAACCTCCTCTATGAAATAAAACTTGTTGCCAAAAATAGGGCACCGCCAAACAGGTACATGATACGCCGCATATGTTATGGACCATCATCAGCATTCCCTTGCAATATGTACATCTCACATTGTGATCTTTCTTTGCACCAAGTTTCATCAAAATCCTCCAAGGGTCTAGGAGGAGTTACGAAGACAATGTATTTTGCATAGAAAACCCTAAGTCCAAGGGCCTAACTCCTTTAAAAAACATTGGACAGCACTCCCTTGCAATATGCACATCTCCATATTGTGATGTTATTTTTGTACCAAGTTTCATCAAAATCCTCCAAGGGTTTACGAGGAGTTGCAAAGACAAAATGAAAGGGACATACGGACAAACGGACGACAGCGGTATATAGCATAATACGCCCGCTTTTTATGTGGACGTACAAAAAGTATTCTTTACTTTTTTTCTGAAGTTCTAAAAATAAAGAAGTCAGTTGAGTTAGAGGGTCAAAGCTTAGAGCAACATATGTAACTACTTCTGCAATAAAATCATAGTTTGTCTTTGGTTTTATTTCATTATTGATACAGGAGAAGAACTGATTCTGCATATTTCACCAAAGAAGGAACAAATATTTTACAGACGATATTGAAGTTACGGGACATTCTGGACAGTCATTTCGCTGAGGAAATGGAATATCCTCTCAAAAAATGGAAGCATAATCTAACAGAACATATAGGACAGTAAATGAAACAAGATAGCACTTAATTGTTAAGTTGAAAATGAAAAGTTTGTGACTTTAAAGATTTTTCTAAAGTGTTAAACACTTGAAATGATTGGATAAAGAAAGCATATTGTTTTACATGCATGTGTGTGTATCGTATTATAGCATGTATAAAGTGCAAATCTGTAAATAAAGAATGAAAACAGACGAATCTTATTTTTTGTTTCACCAGTTGCTGAAGGTAATTATCCCTCTCCTCTTCGGGGGGGGGGGGGGGGGGTGGGGGGGCTTTCTGTCCGTCTGTCGAATTATCTTGAGAACAATTCTTATATGCTTATCAGACTGAAACTTTTGTACAATGCGTCAGTTGCCATTTGTAGATGGCTTTTTTTGTTCAGGAAAATAGGAAAGAATCCATTATTTCCTAAAAATAAATGGTGGACTAAAGAAAATGGGGGGTTAAAATAAGCTTGTGAACACTTTCTATATGGCTTATTGAATCGACTTTAAATTTTGTAACAAAACTTCATTATTTGTTTAATCTCCTCCTATATGCTTATCGGAAGATGTAAAATAGCTGTGGAAATTTTCTTCTATATATAGCTTATCAGATAGACTTGGAATTTCATTGCCATTTATACAATTATAAGTTTATGGGTGGATCTAAGTGGGGTGTAGGAATGTAAATAGCTTGTGAACCATATTCTTTCATATGCCTTGAAATTTTTTGTACATGCACAATGTAAGGCAAAGATAACGAAAGTATCAGTCCTCGTAAAAGTCTAAAATAGAATACAAAAACAAGAAGCTGGGCAATCACGGACCCCTGGACAAACCAGGGTGGGTCAGGTGCTAGGAGGAGTAAGCATCCCCCTGTTGTAATACATTATGTATTTTTAATTAATGATATTCAATTGTTCTGACCTGGGATCTAATATCTCCCTGACAATTTAGCAGTGGATCAAAGGGATAGTGTTTCAATATTGTGCAATGTAAAGTACTATTTGAAGCATTAATACAGGGTGGAAGCTATCTGATAGGCTTTGTGTTCACAAGCTATTTTACAATCCCCGCCCCTCCTTTGGATCCACCATAGCTGAAGGAATAATACTATAGATTGGTTCCTCTTGTCCAACAATATGCCACATCTAGAAATGGCAATGAATCATTACACAAAGCTTCATGGCTATCTGATAAGCGTATAGGAGAAAAGGCGTTCACAAGATCTGTGACACAAATGGTATATGATGACGCCGCATAGCATTATTGACCCAGGAATTTGAACAAGTCAAATCCAATCCAAGGAATCCACAAAACGCATTTCCATGGTTTTTGAATCAAAATTAATTCGAAGTCCAAGGGCTGCAACTCCTCAAAAATAGTGGGACACATTCCCCTTGTAATGTATCACATCTCTCATCATAATCTTTTCTATACAAGTTATCAAAGTTCCCCAAAGGGTTTAGAGGAGTTGCGAAAGACAAAGTATTTCGAATAGAAAAACTCAAGTCAAAGGGTCATAAATCCTTTAAAAAACATTGGCAACGGCATTCGATTTGTAATAATACACATTCTACTTATTGTGATCTTCCTTGGTACCAAAGTTTTTATGAAAATCCCTCAAAACGGCTTAAGGAGGAGTTGTGAAGAAACAATATTTTGCATAAAAAACAAATCTAAGTCCAAGGCTCGCAACTCCTTTTTAAAACATCGGGCAGCATTCCCTTGTGAATGCACATCTCCCCATTTTGATCTTTGTTTCCATGTTTCAACCCCCCCCCCCCCTCCCTCAAGGCTTTTGAGGAGTTACGCAAAGTATTTTATACGAAAAGTCCAAGGTCGTAACTCCTTTAAATTATTCAACAGCATCCCCATTGTAATATGCATAGTTCTCACATTGTGATCATTCTTGGTCTCAAGTTTCATCAACAAGGGTTTAGGAGAGTAGCAAAGACAAAGTTAAAAGTACAGATACTGCAGTATCAGCATATTACACCCACATTTTCATGCTGACATATACAATTGTCCCCTCAGGGGGGGGGGGGGGGGGGGGGGGGGGGGGGGGGGGGGGGGGGGGGGGGGGGGGGGGGGGGGGGGGGGGGGAAGAAGGAGAAAATAAAAATGTATACCAAAATAATCCCCAATAAATAAATCATTCCTAATCATCATAAGTAGTCATTATTGGATCCAGTTTTTTATAAAACCATTTCTGTATTGATTCACAAATATCTGCCTTGTATCACTGGAAAGTTTAAATATTATGACAATAATGGTTATCAAACACAAATTAAGTATTTTACATACAGTATTGTACATTAACCTACTTGTACCTTAACCTACTTGTTTCTTACTTTACTGAATTTGTTAAATTCAAATAATACATACCAAAGTGAAAAGAATGTATATTTGTTCTCAACAGACAATTTCTGTGCATTTTTCACTCGAGCGAAAAAGATTTGAATAAGGGGAAACAAAAAAAAATATTACAAATTATGATATATAATTTCACCACATAAGTCAGGGTGATTAATAAACACTCTTAATTTAGTGAACAGCACATTTCAAACATCACTGTCGCTTGTAGACCTTCATATGAAGAGTCCATCTCACAAAGCAAAATGCATAATTTAGGATCTGTCTATATTTCTTCACACCATATTTCTTTTCGAACCTGCAAAAAATAAAAAAATTATTTAAAAATTTTTTTTAGCATGAAGGATGCTATTTTGAAAATTTCTGTAATTTGAATATCGAGTCTGAACTAATTAGAGATTGAAAAACAAACGTGTACGAGAATTAAGGACTGGAATTCATTTAAAAAATAGGGTCGGGAGAAAATTTAAGGGTCAGTTGTGTAATTGGTTCACAGATCCATTTTGTTTTTGGCCTTATGTAAGGCTGTATATAGCTATGAACATGAACACATCCATCACTATATGTTCACACCATTGTTGCCTTTTTCTTTCTTTTTTTTTTAAATTGAGTTTGAATGTTACACCCTACCTGTTCCTCTTCAGCAGGTGTGAAATTATTCTTTATGTTAAATGTCTTCCTGATTTCTTCGGGGGACTTTCCTTTGATCATATTCGCTACAGTTTTGCAGGTCACATCCAACAGCCCTTTAATATCAAAATTAGTTGATGTCTGTAGATTGAATAGATAAATAAATTTTCAATCAGGTATGTGACAGAAATCAAAGAGCAGGAATACTCAGAAATCTAGATTTGAAATTCATGAATGAATCTCTTTTGTTGCAACTTTAAGCTAAAAATAGATCTAACGCGAAATCCATCCTATACTGATCCCCGAGTACTGAGCATGGTACATGTACATCAAGTTTCTTGGCTATTGTTCACGTATTCATATATACATTATGTTTTATCCAAGTGACCTATTATGTATACTGATTGTTTCATTGTTTTTTTAATAGAGTAGATAGATAACTTCTGACTTGGAAAATAGAAAGAGTTTTGTTTTTTTTTTAAATCCAATTGACTTTCCGACTACTTACTGACTATACTATCTATCATTACACAATGACATCATCCAGTTGGTACACAGCCAAAATATTGAGAAACCAAACAATACGAGGACTAGGGAATGAAACATAACTTACCATAATGATTTCGAATAGCGTGCCCTGATCCTCTTCCAGGAATTTCGCATCCCATGAGCAGATGCCGTCTCTTCTCGTCTCATCGTCTTCTGGAGGAGGACGGTCGTCCTTGTGGTGGGTGCACCAGGCAATCACTTTCCCGAGGATAGCTGCATTGACATTCGGGAGTGGGACGGGTTCTTCATCATCGTCCTCTACACCAAGGTCTACAACACAGACAATTAAAATCACTTACATGATCACATCCAGGGGTCTTTTGTTTTGCTTTACACAGTTACATTTGAAAAAGTACACGTGCTGATGTAATTTTACAATATTTTATTGATAAAGGTCAATGACTTGAGTGAATTTGGCACCAGTGGTCAGTGTGTATTTCTTGATGATTATAAATACACTTTGTATTAAGTCTCTTTGTCGTATTTACCTTCAAGCATAGTTTTAATTGTAACAGATTGTCTTGCAATATCCACGTCTATTTCAAACACTTCTCCCTCCAAACTCTGCAACTTAATCATAGGCATCTGAAAATAAAGCATTAAACTGACATGAGCTAAAGATTAATAAATACCACCTATCAGAGGAAGATCAATTAGTTAATGGTGAGCCCAACTAGCCAGTTTTCACGCAAACTCAGTGCTCCGAAGACCGAGGCCAGTGGATTTTTATCGGGTTCGTGCGAATCAAGAAGTCTGATGGGCTTGTAGACCTACTGGCCAGCAAGTTTTGAAAGTTTTCGTGGAGACTGATGCCAGCAGTCGTACAGCGAGCTCCAATGACTAAAGCACATGAAAAAATGATAGGACTATAACCTATATAGTTACTATACACTATAAAGTGTTTGACAAGAAAATTCTTTTATCACCAATCCCAGAAGTTCTTCATCAAAAATGAAGGCAGCTCAATCAGACACAGAAAACAAAAACGGAAATTTTTGGCATATCACACAACTTTTTTTACTATTTGGAAATGCTTACTAGATATACAGTCAAACATCATTATCTCGAACTCAATGGGACCGAGAGAAAAATTGTGCATGATTTTAACAGAGAACACTGGGAGAGAGCTAAAATTGACTGTTTCTGAGCTGTTTAATTCCATTCATGCACAGGGGCCAGTGGCGTAGCTTCCTATAAGCATAGTGCTTCCACATCGTTTTGCGGTAAAAAAAAAAAAAAAAAATTGAATGATTTAAAAGTCAAATAAAATTAGATTTAAATAGAAAAAAAGAAGAAAAGAAATAGATATTTGGTCGAAAATGCTGAATGATTCCATCTTTATCTGTAGCAGGTAGGCCTATATAATCTTTTTTTTTTTTTAAATCAAAGGCAATTGGGGTAAGATCGGACATGGTATACTGCCCCCTTCATTTTATTTTAAACAAAAATTATTATCAATTAGATTAATTGCAATTTTTTTTGGAACGGTTTATTTACAAACTAATGTGCTTTCTGAACTCTGTCCAAGTACTTATATTAAATTCGAAGACTGTATCTTCTTTCAATTTAGATACATCGAAATTTAGTAGTTTTAATAAAGCTTTCAAGGAATTCAAAAATGCATCTAATTTATTTGTTATAAAAATAGATATCTAGTACAAAATGTCTCAAATGAAAAAAAAAATGCAAGAAACCCCCTCCCCCCTTTTTTTTTTTGGGGGGGGGGGAGATTATTAAGTTAATTAAAAAATCTGTATCGAGACTTTGAAAATACCTATTTTAATGTCTAAATGCATCAGGCTCCGGGGCCTTAGGGCGGCCCCAAAACCCCTTGCCCTTTCTGCTTCCATATTAATCTACCCCATGCTACGCCACTGGGGGCTAATAACACTTGTATATATATGTCTTTATTGCCAATAAAGAATTGATATGAACGACGGTTCTACCAGCTTAATCTAGCGTACTCTGTATCGTAGGTATCTCCTCATCAGTTGCAACTCTTTACTTTCTCAGATTGTCTGAGATTTGTAACACATGTATCCCGTATCCTCGATAATTATTGTTTAATATTACATATTACTATTAATTATTTATTTGTAGTTAGGACCCAATTTGGAAATAAGCTGATTTCAGCTTTTATGGGTTATCCTTTGTTTTATATCATTAATTATGTCATGTTACCATACTTTAATTAATTACAATTGCATAGTGCCATAGAATATGTCAAGTTTATTTTGTGATTTTAAAGTTTTATGATCCTGAGACATTTGTTGTAATATTTACTAGTCCAGTAAAATGAAAAATTAAATGAAATCATATGGGCGGCGGAAGGCAAAATGACAACTCTTTGCAAAATCAATGTAAATTTGTAATTTAACAAGCGAAAGAATGTACATCAACGATCTATTGCATTTAAGTCGAACATTTGATAATTCAACAACGGGTCTAAATGTTAAGCAAACAAGAAATTTTAGACACATCATAACTTCACAACCACATA
>CAJDSM010017445.1:1778-12896 GCA_903981925.1 Ostrea lurida | reverse complement strand
CATTGATTTTAAGTCATTTATGCTTTATATTTTACGTTATTATACTTTTTTAAATGGAATCTCAATTTTGTACCAGTATCTTGTATAATTAAACTAAATAAATCATCGACACATAAATTTATATCACCAACAAACCGATGTTCTGCACTATAACCGATCTCACGGTCCGGAGTGAACGATCGCATCGACGTTTGTAAACAGAGAAGAGTACATCGAACGGAACTGAAGTGCACGGAATTCCATACAACTGATTCATATTTTTAGAAAAAAAGAAATCGTTTTTGGTTGATGTTCAATATAACGCATAAGTGAAGTTTTAGCGAGGCATAAATTTAGCGATTTTCTCATAAGAATGGGTACATATAATATACAGTTGAACTTCGATAAACAGCCTTGCCAGTAATTTCAACTATATTTCCATCTTAAACAAATGACAATAGTTTGGAGTAGAGTAATTGAAAAAAGTAATTATAATTACACCAACACAAAATTTAGTTGTAATCGAATTAAAATTACGATTACAAGTAATTGAAAAAAGCTTCAATTACAGATTACTGTCAATTAACTTGAAAAACAAGTAATGATTACAATCGATTACGATTACCCATGCCTGTTAGGAGGTGGTGGTCCATTCACTGGAGATTTAGAGAGGAAGTGAGGCCCATTCAACTGGAGTATTAGAGAGAAGTGTGGCCCATTCACTGGAGTAATTAGAGAGAGAGGTTGTTGGTCCATTCCACTGGAGTATTAGAGACGGTGTGGCCCATTCACTGGATATTAGAGAGAGGTGTGGGTCCATTCACTGGATATTAGAGAGAAGGAGGCCCATTCACTGGAGTATTAGAGAGGTGGTCCATTCACTGGAGTATTAGAAGGTGGGCCCATTCACTGGAGTATTAGAGAGAGGGGAGGCCCATTCACTGGAGTATTAGAGAGGTGTGGTCCATTCACTGGAGTATTAGAGAGGTGTGGCTATTCACTGGAGTATTAGAGAGAGGTGTGGCCTTCCACTGGAGTATTAAAGACACGAGTCCCGTTCACTGGAGTATTAGAGAGAGAGGTGTTGGCCCATTGAAAGGAGTATTAGAGAGAGGTGAGGGCCCATTGAAAGGAGTATTAGAGAGATATGGCCCATTCACTGTAGTATTGAGCGATGTGTGAGGCCCATTCACTGTAGTATTAGAAGTGTGGCCCATTCACTAGAGTATTAGAGAGAGGTGTGGCCCATTCACTGGAGTATTAGAGAGAGGTGTTGGCCCATTCACTGGAGTATTAGAAGAGAGGGGGGCCATTCACTGGAGTATTAGGAGAGGTGAGTCCCATTCACTGGAGTTATAGAGAGAGGGGAGGCCCATTCACTGGAGTATTAGAGAGGTGAGGCCCATTCACTGGAGTATTAGAGGTGAGGCCCATTCACTGGACTATTAGAGAGATATGGTCCATTCACTGGAGTATTAGAGAGAGGTGATTCCCATTCACTGGAGTATTAGAGGTGAGGCCCATTCACTGGAGTATTAGAGGTGAGGCCCATTCACTGGAGTATTAGAGGTGAGGCCCATTCACTGGAGTATTAGAGGTGAGGCCCATTCACTGGAGTATTAGAGGTGAGGCCCATTCACTGGAGTATTAGAGGTGAGGCCCATTCACTGGAGTATTAGAGGTGAGGCCCATTCACTGGAGTATTAGAGAGAGAGAGGTGTGGCCCATTCACTGGAGTATTAGAAAGGTGAGACCCATCCACTGGAGTATTACAGATTGAGTGGCCCATTCACTGAAGCATTAGAGAGAGGTGTGGCCCATTCACTGAAGCATTAGAGAGGAGGTTGGCCCATTCACTGGAGTATTAGAGGCCTTGTTTTTTGCATTCTCATCCAAAGGACTGCCCCATTTAGTTGCCTCTGATGACAAACAAGGAGTACTGATAGAGGACCCATTCTAACCCGGGTCCCCACAGGGTCAATTGCAAAATGAAAATCCTATTTCAGGTATCACTCATTGCATATATCCGACTCATAAATCTTGTCACAGGAAGGTAATTCAGATTGATCAGGGGGCCGGACTCTGAATTCACACAGTATAAAATGTACTATATAACATGATTTCTATACAGAACTTTATTATCACTACCACTGAATACTGAACATATCATAACATTATACAGATAGCAAAAATAGACTGTATATTGTAAACAATATTGTACACATACCATACTTTTGTTGAGAGTTTGGAATGTTCGATATTTTGGGGGATTTGTATACACATAAGGCACTTACATGTGAAATCTTCATAACAAAGTAATTCATAAAAAATTCGATTCATTAATTTTTTAACTTTTGAAGTACAAAAACTTCTATGCTAATTAAAAGCACAACCATTATAATGACACAACCTGTACAATTCCCAGTGTAATCAAGCAACCTGTTTTAATTACATAACCGGTATAATTACACAACCACACATGGACTAGTTTTGTTCTATAAAAATGGCTACTAGTGTTTACGCTTTTTAACACACTGCATAAGTCTTCAATACTATTATCCAACCACAATTTCTTTCTCCTAATCCTCCCTGACTCCCCCTAAATTTTACACACTGAAATGAACGTTAAATTACAAAAAAAAAAATAAAAAAAATCTTGACGTATCTCTACCTTCATTTCATCACAATCATTTAAAGAATCCATGTACTAGCTGGTATATTCACAACCATCATTTCTACACACGGAAAAAAATAATAATGAATACAGCTGTATAATTCTCACACTACATAGATAAAGGCAGCGCTAAGCGAGATTCCAATAATGATTCTAGCAATAATTTTAAAATACACTGTAAAAAAGCACAAAAATATACCGAAAAATACAAACACATATACAGCGGCTACAATGGTGGGCGAACTGGAGAAATGTAAATCTGCAAAAAGTTTCTAAAAAGTAGCTATATCAAAATGCAAGTGTAAATATCATAAAATTATCCCTTCAAATAAAAATATTTAAAATACATATAAAATATATTACTTTGATCAAACAATCTTTGATTTTTAAGTAACCCTTCTCATGAAAATGTTGTATAGAAATTCTGATTAATACATATCAATGTACAATTACGCTTTAGAATTTTGTTTTCAATTTCTGAGCGGTTATTTTGTTGAACTAGTTCATCTTCCTCTTTGTTGGTATCTTCACACGTCCCAGGGCATCAAACTTTCCTACAATGATATATGCATTTCAGGAAATAGTTATTTTGTACTATCAATCAAAAATATGGATTTATCTACATGTTCTAAGATATATTACATCAAGAAATGTTCTGTTAAACTGCAAAAGCATCACAATTGTTAGATTCTAAATTATCTTAAAAATATTACCCCCATTTTGAATGGTCGTAAACTGCATATAAAGCTACCAAAAAAAAATTAATTTTCTATGAAACCAAAATCACCGCATTTGATTGGCTACAGGGCTGGGTATAAAAAACGCTTTTTTCATCATGATTTATATATATCCAGCTATCCCCGGGTGTAAATAATGTTGATATAAGAAATGAATCTTATATTTTTTTGGGTGATGCAGGTATCACCGAATTTTAGACGGTAAAACAACTTCATCAATGCGGCGGAGCGCATTGATGAAAAGTTTTACCGTCTAAAATCTCGGTGATACACTGCATATCACCGAAAAAATATCAGATTTATTTCTTATCATTTGATTTTATATTACAACAACAAAATAATGTCCATTAGACTTACTTGTTGTTCAGGTACGTGATCGAAAAATCACCTCAATTCTTCAAAGGTGTTTTAACCAATGAGAATCGGCGCTAGGCGATCACGTGAAATAAAATTAAATGATATTTCATTACGCATAAGCAGACTGAAATCAACAGAATTTAACATTATTAACTTGTACCTGTTTATTAAATTCTGTTATTCGTAATTTGTACATTCATTTTATTAAAAATGTTGATTGTTTAACATACATTTGTAATTTTTATACCCCCCCCCCCCAACCGTAGGGGGGTTAGGGTTATTGTTGTAAATTACAAATTTTTTAAAAGTTACATAGGAAATAAATTGTGCCTAAGGGTGTATTGATGTACAGACCAGTGTAAAATCCCACACACCCCTGATTACACCCCTATAACTTATTATATATGTGGCGTCGGTGGTCTAGTAGTTAGGTCGTCTGACTCTCGACCAAGAGGTCGTGAGTTCGAATCCTGGCCATGGCAAAGTCAACATTGTGTCCTTGGGAAAGGCACTTTACACGAATTTCCTCACTCCACCCAAGTGTAAAAGGGGTACCTGGCTATAGACAGTGAAATATCTTGTCAGAATGTTAGTGTTCTAGCGCCTTAACGGCAGCTTGCACTGAGAAGGTTCTGGATTGTTAAGGTCTGCTGGGGTAATAATGTATTGTAAAGCGCTTAGGGTACTTAGATAAAGTGCTATATAAAAACCAATCATCATTATTATTCATTATTATAACTAATAATATCCAAACTCACTGGTACACTTACTGACATAGGATTAATTCACTCACCACAATGAGGCTCGCCCTTCTTCATGGACAATCGAGTGCCTCTGATCTCATTTCCATTCAGATCAACACACCAACAGAAGCCAGTGTTTCCATTGCACTGCATCCTCTTGAAGTAGCCCTCCACTGTACATCGTGGTACGGTTACTCGAGCCTCTTTCTGGGCGACGTGACATGGGGCGTCGGCATGGAAACAGCAGCACCACTCCTGTTTACTGATGAGCGCGTCCTTGTCCGTGTCACATGACCCCAGGAAGGGCCGGATGCAATCCTCCTTGTGGTTGCTCTCCATTTCTGACATCTCAAATTTGTCCAAATGATGGTCCTTATTCTTGTCCATCTGGTGGAACTGCCACATAACAGACTTGATGCAGTGACATTTTCCATCTACAAGAGGGAAGAGTCACATGTTAAAACTAGAAAACTACTTCTGTAAGCAACAAAGATATCAGGCCACAGAAGATGAAAGAGAGCATGATTTTTTTCCTGATGATCATCTTTTCAGGATGAAGAGTTAATTGTAAAGTCCTACTTTAATCATATGTTAATTGCTATAATAACAAAATTAGTTATTATAAACAGAATAATGATTTTAAAAGGCATGCACTATATATTCTATATGTTTGAATTAGTTTTCACATGTCTGGATTTCATTCTCCTTTATCACCTCCAGACCATTTGAATATATTACATGTATTTATTGTGTAAATCTGCAAAGTAGTTCTTGAATCAACAAAGCACTGCACAACCCTTTTTGTATTTCATGAATAAATAAAGTAATTAATAAATGGAAAAAAAATTGACTTCAAAATACAGTACAAATTGACAATTCTTACGATCATTATGTCTTTGCAATGTTTTTACGCTTTCAAGATTTAATTCTAGAGACTAAACAACTATAAGGCTAAAACTAACAATAACTTCAATCCCCAATCAAGTAAAGTTGACTCTCGATAACTCCAACTTCATGGGAACTTGATAAAACTTTGAGAGATTGAGAGTAATTTGCTAGTACTTTATATAGAGATTGATTATTCTTCGTCCCGTTGAGAATATTTCACTAATATTGAGACGTCATCATTGCTGGTGAAGTGCTGCAAATTTAGACCTATGCTTAGTACTCATGGCTTTTAGCAGTGAGGGTTCTTTTGCGTGCCACACCTGCTGCGACACAGGACTTCCGTTTTTAAGGTCTTCTCCGAAAGACCTGTGATTCTCACTTCTAAATGCCGAGCTCTTGGCGAAGAAGCAATCACTAACCATTTTAACGTCTTAGCTTTGACGTGGCCACTCTGAGCACAGGGCTCAAACTCACAACTTCCCGATCACAAGGTGAGAGCTCTACCACTGAGCCACCACGATCGGTCCTTTATAGACAGTTTATTTAATATTGATGTTTCAGAAAGCAAAATGTAAATGAGCAGGGAGTTATAGTGCAAGCAGACAATGTAAAGCAAGCAGGAAATGAAAATGAGCAGAAAGTCTTAATGCCCTGATTAGTGTACCTATATAACGGGACTCCATGCCCCTGGTTAGTGTACCTATATAACGACTCCAGGCCCTGGTTAGTGTACCTATATAACGGCTACTTTGAACTTACCGGCCTGCTGATCTCCCACGCTTCTCTTCGTGATCTTATGATTGAGCATTTCCTCGTGATGTTGTTCGTGAAGTGTGACAAACCAACCCTGGAGACGACCCCTCATCTTCTCTAGGTCCTTCTTGCTGCACACTGATGGGAAAGAATTGGATGTCTCAAAAGTCAATTATAGTACAAGTACCAAACAATCTGTATAGTACAAGTACCAAACACGTACTGTATAGTACAAGTACCAAACACGTACTGTATAGTACAAGTACCAAACACGTACTGTATAGTACAAGTACCAAACACGTATTGTATAGTACAAATACCAAACATGTACTGTATAGTACAAGTACCAAACACGTACTGTAATAGTACAAATACCAAACACGTACTGTATAGTACAAGTACCAAACACGTACTGTATAGTACAAATACCAAACGCGTACTGTATAGTACAAGTACCAAACACGGTATTGTATAGTACAAGTACCAAACACATACTTACGTTGTTTGGTATTTGTACTATAAAGTATGTGTTTGGTACTTGTACTATACAATACGTGTTTGGTACTTGTACTATACAGTACGCGTTTGGTATTTGTACTATACAGTACGTGTTTGGTACTTGTACTATACAGTACGTGTTTGGTATTTGTACTATACAGTACGTGTTTGGTACTCTTTACTATACAGTACATGTTTGGTATTTGTACTATCAATACGTGTTTGGTACTTGTACTATACAGTACGTGTTTGGTACTTGTACTATACAGTACGTGTTTGGTACTTGTACTATACAGTACGTGTTTGTACTTGTACTATACAGTATGTGTTGGTACTTGTACTATAATTGACTTTTGAGACATCCAATTCTTTCCATCATGGTCAGCAAGAAGGACCTAGAGAAGATGAGGGGTCGTCTCCAGGGTTGGTTTGTCACACTTCACGAACAACATCACGAGGAAATGCTCAATCATAAGATCACGAAGAGAAGCGTGGGAGATCAGCAGGCCGGTAAGTTCAAAGTAGCCGTTATATAGGTACACTAACCAGGGCCTGGAGTCGTTATATAGGTACACTAACCAGGGCATGGAGTCGTTATATAGGTACACTAACCAGGGCATGGAGCCGTTATATAGGTACACTAATCAGGGCATTAAGACTTTCTGCTCATTTTCATTTCCTGCTTGCTTTACATTGTCTGCTTGCACTATAACTCCTGCTCATTTACATTTTGCTTTCTGAAACATCAATATTAAATAAACTGTCTATAAAGGACCGATCGTGGTGGCTCAGTGGTAGAGCTCTCACCTTGTGATCGAAGTTGTGAGTTTGAGCCCTGTGCTCAGAGTGGCCACGTCAAAGCTAAGACGTTAAAATGGTTAGTGATTGCTTCTTCGCCAAGAGCTCGGCATTTAGAAGTGAGAATCACAGGTCTTTCGGAGAAGACCTTAAAAACGGAAGTCCTGTGTCGCAGCAGGTGTGGCACGCAAAAGAACCCTCACTGCTAAAAGCCACGAGTACTAAGCATAGGTCTAAATTTGCAGCACTTCACCAGCAATGATGACGTCTCAATATTAGTGAAATATTCTCAACGGGACGAAGAATAATCAATCTCTATATAAAGTACTAGCAAATTACTCTCAATCTCTCAAAGTTTTATCAAGTTCCCATGAAGTTGGAGTTATCGAGAGTCAACTTTACTTGATTGGGGATTGAAGTTATTGTTAGTTTTAGCCTTATAGTTGTTTAGTCTCTAGAATTAAATCTTGAAAGCGTAAAAACATTGCAAAGACATAATGATCGTAAGAATTGTCAATTTGTACTTGTATTTTGAAGTCAATTTTTTTTCCATTTATTAATTACTTTATTTATTCATAATACAAAAAGGGTTGTGCAGTGCTTTGTTGATTCAAGAACTACTTTGCAGATTTACACAATAAATACATGTAATATATTCAAATGGTCTGGAGGTGATAAAGGAGAATGAAATCCAGACATGTGAAAACTAATTCAAACATATAGAATATATAGTGCATGCCTTTTAAAATCATTATTCTGTTTATAATAACTAATTTTGTATTTATAGCAATTAACATATGATTAAAGTAGGACTTTACAATTAACTCTTCACCTGAAAAGATGATCATCAGGAAAAAAATCATGCTCTCTTTCATCTTCTGTGCCTGATATCTTTGTTGCTTACAGAAGTAGTTTTCTAGTTTTAACATGTGACTCTTCCTTCTTGTAGATGGAAAATGTCACTGCATCAAGTCTGTTATGTGGCAGTTCCACCAGATGGACAAGAATAAGGACCATCATTTGGACAAATTTGAGATGTCAGAAATGGAGAGCAACCACAAGGAGGATTGCATCCGGCCCTTCCTGGGGTCATGTGACAAGGACAAGGACGCGCTCATCAGTAAACAGGAGTGGTGCTGCTGTTTCCATGCCGACGCCCCATGTCACGTCGCCCAGAAAGAGGCTCGAGTAACCGTACCACGATGTACAGTGGAGGGCTACTTCAAGAGGATGCAGTGCAATGGAAACACTGGCTTCTGTTGGTGTGTTGATCTGAATGGAAATGAGATCAGAGGCACTCGATTGTCCATGAAGAAGGGCGAGCCTCATTGTGGTGAGTGAATTAATCCTATGTCAGTAAGTGTACCAGTGAGTTTGGATATTATTAGTTATAATAATGAATAATAATGATGATTGGTTTTTATATAGCACTTTATCTAAGTACCCTAAGCGCTTTACAATACATTATTACCCCAGCAGACCTTAACAATCCAGAACTTCTCAGTGCAAGCTGCCGTTAAGCGCTAGAACACTAACATTCTGACAAGATATTTCACTGTCTATAGCCAGGTACCCCTTTTACACTTGGGTGGAGTGAGGAAATTTCGTGTAAAGTGCCTTTCCCAAGGACACAATGTTGACTTTGCCATGGCCAGGATTCGAACTCACGACCTCTTGGTCGAGAGTCAGACGACCTAACTACTAGACCACCGACGCCACATATATAATAAGTTATAGGGGTGTAATCAGGGGTGTGTGGGATTTTACACTGGTCTGTACATCAATACACCCTTAGGCACAATTTATTTCCTATGTAACTTTTAAAGATATTGTAATTGTCATCTATAACCCTAACCACTCTACTGTTGGGGGGGGGGGGGTATAAAAATTACAAATGTATGTTAAACAATCAACATTTTTAATAAAATGAATGTACAAATTACAAATAACAGAATTTAAAAACAGGTACAAGTTAATAATGTTAAATTCTGATTGATTTCAGTCTGCTTATGCGTAATGAAATATCATTTAATTTTATTTCACGTGATCGCCTAGCGCCGATTCTCATTGGTTAAAACACCTTTGAAGAATTGAGGTGATTTTTCGATCACGTACCTGAACAACAAGTAAAGTCTAATGGACATTATTTTGTTGTTGTAATATAAAATCAAATGATAAGAAATAAATCTGATATTTTTTCGGGTGATATGCAGGTTATCACCGAGATTTTAGACGGTAAAACTTTTCATCAATGCGCTCCGCGCATTGATGAGTTGTTTTACCGTCTAAAATTCGGTGATACCTGCATCACCCAAAAAAATATAAGATTCATTTCTTATATCAACATTATTTACACCCGGGATAGCTGGATATATATAAATCATGATGAAAAAAGCGTGTTTTTTATACCCAGCCCTGTAGCCAATCAAATGCGGTGATTTTGGTTTCATAGAAAATTAATTTTTTTTGGAGCTTTATATGCAGTTTACGACCATTCAAAATGGGGTAATATTTTTAAGATAATTTAGAATCTAACAATTGTGATGCTTTTGCAGTTTAACAGAACATTTCTTGATGTAATATATCTTAGAACATGTAGATAAATCCATATTTTTGATTGATAGTACAAAATAACTATTTCCTGAAATGCATATATCATTGTAGGAAAGTTTGATGCCCTGGGACGTGTGAAGATACCAACAAAGAGGAAGATGAACTAGTTCAACAAAATAACCGCTCAGAAATTGAAAACAAAATTCTAAAGCGTAATTGTACATTGATATGTATTAATCAGAATTTCTATACAACATTTTCATGAGAAGGGTTACTTAAAAATCAAAGATTGT
Source organism: Ostrea lurida (assembly GCA_903981925.1). NCBI lineage: Eukaryota > Metazoa > Mollusca > Bivalvia > Ostreida > Ostreidae > Ostrea > Ostrea lurida. The sequence continues at coordinate 2,623 of CAJDSM010017445.1, read as the reverse complement.
TTGATCAAAGTAATATATTATATGTATTTTAAATATTTTTATTTGAAGGGATAATTTGATTAATTTACACTTGCATTTTGATATAGCTACTTTTTAGAAACTTTTTGCAGATTTACATTTCTCCAGTTCGCCCACCATTGTAGCCGCTGTATATGTGTTTGTATTTTTCGGTATATTTTTTGTGCTTTTTTACAGTGTATTTTAAAATTATTTTGCTAGAATCATTATTGGAATCTCGCTTAGCGCTGCCTTTATCTATGTAGTGTGAGAATTATACAGCTGTATTCATTATTATTTTTTTCCGTGTGTAGAAATGATGGTTGTGAATATACCAGCTAGTACATGGATTCTTTAAATGATTGTGATGAAATGAAGTAAGAATACGTCAAGATTTTTTTTATTTTTTTTTGTAATTTAACGTTCATTTCAGTGTGTAAAATTTAGGGGGAGTCAGGGAGGATTAGGAGAAAGAAATTGTGGTTGGATAATAGTATTGAAGACTTATGCAGTGTGTTAAAAAGCGTAAACACTAGTAGCCATTTTTATAGAACAAAACTAGTCCATGTGTGGTTGTGTAATTATACTGTTATTAGAATTAAAACAGGTTGCTTGATTACACTGGGAATTGTACAGGTTGTGTTTAGTGTGCTTGTGTCTTTTAATTAGCAATAGAAGTTTTTGTGACTTCAAAAGTTAAAAAATTAATAATCGAATTTTTTATGAATTACTTTGTTATGAAGATTTCACATGTAAGTGCCTTATTGTGTATACAAAAATCACACACACACATATACACAGAATAACTTTCTGAACTACTCCAAACTCATATACACAGAAATAAAGAT